>PVIY010002124.1:0-133039 GCA_004026745.1 Myrmecophaga tridactyla
AACACTTCAGTCTGGTTTTATTCTTCCTACCTGTTAAGATCATTGATGGAGTTCACAGTGCTAAATCCAACAATATTCAATTCTCATTTTACCTGATTTATGAACAGGTCAATAGTGTTGACTATTCCTTCCTCAAAATATCTTCCTCTCTTGCCTCCTGGGATTCCTACTTCCTTCTCAGTATCTGATTCAGGCTGATATCATTTATCAAACCAAAAAATTTTAGATTCCCCAAGACTTACCATGGCCCTCTTCCCTTTTCACTCAAAAATTTATACCAGATGGGTATCATTTATATACAAGGTTTCTTTCAACACCTATATGCAGATGACTCACACATCCTTAATTAAATCTCTTACCATAAACTCAGTCACAACATATCAGACTTAGGAAAGTAGGACTGATTATTTTTGAAGTGGTAGGTGTTTCAACTACCCTTTTCAAGTAAGAAAGTTCAGATACCTGAGCCTCAGGAGAACTCTAGATCATATCTAAAGTCGTTAAACTGTTGAACAGAAACCTCCAGCAGTTCTCATCCCTCTCAGAATTCTATAAAATAATCATACTCAGAATTTTTAGAAAATAATAATTTCAAGGAAAGAATGGACATAAGTTAATAAAACAATTAACTTTGACAGCAGAACGACAATGAAAACAAACAAGTTTGTTCTCCTGGTCTTCCCATATAAATGTTAAATTACCACAAGCCACAAGCTTTTTGTTGAATAAGCTATGCTTATTTACTGTTACATCCATCACATATAACAGTATACTATCGAAATACTGTTCATGACATTAAGAATACATAAATGAAAGAGAATATATTGCCTCTACCCTTGAAAATCATATAGGCTATTTGGAAAAAATATAATAAGAAACTACAAGACTATAAAGAAAATAAAGTGCAGAAACATGGCAAAGTTAAGTTAGAAATCAGCAATGGATTAGTTAATTTAAGCAGACTTGTAGAAAAAAGTTCTTAGTCCTGCTCTTGGAATCACTAGGAGAGCATCAGGTGAAAGAGAGTAAGAGCAAGAACGAGAGAAAGCATCATGGCCAGCGGTGAGAAACTATGTAGGCAAAAGGAACAGCAGTAAAAATATGTAGGATTTAGGGAAACAATGATAAAACCTCTAATCTTGGAGGGGTGGGGTGGGAGAAGGATAATCATGATAAGAAATTGCTGAAGTATATTTGTACAGATATAAGTGAGAGATTTTCAACATGTGATTCGGTATGCAATAACACACACCCTGAAAGATTCAATAATTTCCATTCTTCCCTCTTGCCACAACCAATTTGTAAGTATTGTTTAAACTTCAGAGATGGGCTATAATACATTAATTCTGTGATCTAGGAGGAGGTTGGCATTTTAGTGGACTGTTAAACCACAATAAAGCTACAACTCTTACAGCTTATTGGCAAGAGCTGGGATTTTGTTTTGTATGTGAGGCATCATTTAATTTTTTGGAAAGTTTTGATCTTATACTGAGTAATTGTAAAAATTTCTCAGAAATAAGCCATGCAAATCATATACAAAATATGAAAAGATAAGAATTAAAGAAAAAAATCTTGTTAGGCTTTTTTTTTAAATCAGCATTCTATTTTGTTTGATCCACTGAAAATTTATAGTGTGATAATGTTCAAATGCAGCTAAAATTTAAAATGTTTTCTTCAATATTATTATTAGTTTATATTTGCTCTAATTTGTGTGTATTCCTTTTGGGTATTTGACTTTCTGCAATGGTATTTCTGCATCTGACTCATAATGGTAATCATCATGGAAGAACATGACAGAACATGAACTTGCAATTAACTGTAGAAAAATCAATGTGATCCATCACATTTTTCTCTTTTGAAGAGCAAAAAGTACACCCACCACAGAAGAGAAATTTTCACGCAGTTGTAAAATTTAAGATTCTTCTAAAATTATTTCCAAGGTTCCACTAATTATATTAAATATAATATAGATAATAGGAAAAAAAACACTTGGGAAATTATTACAGATAAAATTAAGGGGTTTTGTTTTCCCTTGTTATGGAAGTCTGGAGTATTTCTAAAATGTTACTAAACTGGTAGCAATAGTAATGACCCCCTGGATAACATACGTAAAAATTGCTATCCAATTCTAAGTTCCACTTAAGGATAAGAGAAGTTACGTGGAAGAATTTGGAGCCAATTAAATCTTGAAGGAAGAGAAGAATTTTACTGAAGGCATTTTTGAAGAAAGAGGAGTGTTTAGTTGTGATGAAGTGCGGCTCTGAGAACCTCACAACTGTTTCGGGACTAATAGTGATAACATCTAACATTTGTTGAATGATCATTATACGCCCCATTTTCCATAGTCAGGGTCTAAGGCATAGAGATGGTAAGCAATTGACCAGGACACAGAACCAGTAAAGGATAGAACTGTGATTTAAATCCAGGCCAACAAGCTGTCTCTGGGCCTACAGTCTGTGCCCTCTGCATAGAGTCTCTAATTGTAGCAACTCAGAAGTGTGCAGCCCTCTCAATCTGTCAGACACTGCTATCTAGGCATTTGTGTACATTTTCTTAGTTTATCCTTATAGCAGTTCTGAAAGCTAGATATTATTTACCCATTTTAGAAATGAGGAAACTGAGACTTATTTGTGAAGGTTATACAACTTGCAAATAGCCAGGCCAGGATTTGAAACTATGCTATATCTCATTCTTTCAAAATATTTGTTCCTAGCTTGACTGGACTAAAAGGCTTGTAAGGTAGATTCTCCTGTGAATCTACTAAGAGATAAATATTTACACAGATGTAGGCAATAGATATCGTCTACACAGAAGATAGGTTGGATAAGTCTACAAAAGCCAGACAAAAAAGGATTTTGAACAAAAATTTAACAATTTGGACTTGGTACTTGAGACATTCCTTTTTAGGTGCTCAAAAAAATTGTTGAATAAATGCATATAAAGCTGAGTAACAGAATCTGGTATACCAGCCTTTCCTTCTCATGATCTTCAGTAGCAGCGTGAATTACCAAAACAAACAGAGAACCAAACACAGTCAAGAGGAACTAGATTGTTTACTTTTCTTTAAAATATTTTGGAAATTTCCATGCCCTGGCTCTACCACAAATACCTCGGTTGTGACTTTCTGTCCATATTTCCAAAAGGTCCAGTTAACTGAGTCAGATTAGTGAGATTTCCCATTGTACTATTGTTCTAGTTTGCTAGCTGCCAGAATGCAATATACCAGAAACAGAATGACTTTTAAAAAGGGGAATTTAATAAGTTGCTAGTTTACAGTTATAAGGCTGAGAAAATGTCCCAATTAAAGCAAGTCTATAAAATTTTCAATCAAAGGCATCCAGGGAAAAATACCTTGGTTCAAGAAGGCCGATGAAGTTCAGGGTTTTTCTCTTAAGTGAGAAGGCACATGGTGAACACAGTCAGGGCTTCTCTCTCAGCTGGAAGGGCACATGGTGAACACAGCATCATCTGCTAGCTTTCTCTCCTGGCTTCTGGTTTCATGAAGCTCCCTGGGAGGCATTTTTCTTCTTCATCTCCAAACGTCACTGGCTGGTAGACTCTGCTTCTTGTGGCTATGTTGCTCTGCTCTGCTCTCTCTAAATCTCTTATTCTCCCAAATGTTTCCTCTTTTATAGGACTCCAGTAAACCAATCAAGACCCAGCCAAATGGGTGGAGACATGTCGTCACCTAATCCAGATTAAAAACCACTCTTGACTAAATCACATCATCCAGGGAGATGATCTGATTACAGTTTCAAACATACAGTATTGAATAGGGATTATTATACCTTTATGAGATGGGATTTTGATTAAAACATGGCTTTTCTAAGGGGCATACTTCCTTTCAAACCAGCACAACTATCTTTTTATTAAAACAGCTAAGCATTGCAACAATAAAAATACAGGTACAATTAAGAGGCCTCCTCAACAATCCATGAGTTTTTTTAGTTACTACTTGAGTTAACCTTGGTTTTGTCTAGGATGCCTGGCTCAAATTCTAAAAAATGTTTTGTTTCAATGGAGCCAAAATCTTTACATTTAAAATACTTTTTTTTCCAAAACTGTTTTCCCCCTTCAATGCTTCTAGAGAATCTTAGGCCAAATTGGTATCAAAACTCTTCTTCATTCAGATTCAGTGAGTGAGATCTCAAGGAATAAATGTGTTCACAGTCCTCCCTCTGCTCAGTCTCTTCTGGAATTGCTAACACTTGATCTCAGGTTCCTTCGTGTCTCAACTAATATCAGAGAAAACTGACAATTTCTTTCTGGCCTGTGTATTCCTGTTTCTCCACACTTTGAACTACAGGGAGAGGTATTACTTATGTAGCAATATGGTCTGCTTATATTTGCTCCATCCTTCTCATCAGTATTTTTACTGGATCTGTTATGAAATGAAATATAGATACCAGTTTTTCCTACCAAACATAAGACATTGAAGTCATTGCACCCATATGTCATAGCTTGCCTTCTGAAAGACTTTGTCATTACAATATCTTAACTTTGACCAAACTGTTTTTTCCTAAAGAGTCAGCTTATCCTCTAAGGAAAAGGCAAACAAACAGAAAAACAAGCAAAAAATACTTGGAAGTCAAGCAAGTGATCTCTTCTATCATTTCAAAATATAAAAGAATAATATATTTGTTATTAAGGTTTAAAATAAATATAAAACTCACTAAATCCTTTTTTATTATTTTTAGAATGGATAATATTTTTATCCAAATGTTGTTTGTAATTAAACCTGTGAGACATCGTGAAGTTGATATCGTAAAATAACGTATCTTTCCCTCTGTTGCATCCCAGTTACATTTTCAAAGCCTATAATTAGCAGGTTTCTCCAGCTGTTCCACAATGAACGCAGCTCATCCATAAGAGTAGAGAGAAAATAACAAGAAAATTCAAGTGGAAATAAGTTGTTTCAACTGCCTAATTTAACCCTACAAACTATTTATCCTCCTGCTTATGGTTGTTATTGTGCTTGGTTTATAGGGACCGAGCCCCTTTTATTTTTACTTCAGAGATGGAGTACTTCATTACAGAAGGTGGAAAAAACCCACATCATTTCCAAGATTTTGTGGAGCTTTGCTGTCGAGCTTACAATGTTGTCAGAAAACACAGCCGACTGCTCTTGAACCTGCTAGAAATGGTAAGTCTCTTGGGGAAAAAACAAAAATAATAAGCTTCATTTATTTCCCTCTTGCAGTAGTCTATTTTTGCTAATGGCTTAGAGTTCCCCAAAGAGCAACTCAAAACAGAAAGGAATGGACAAACAAAGAGCACTGTGTACAGCTTAAAAGCACATTTCTTAATAATTCAATACATTAGTTCAGAGTTATTGTCTCAAACATTCCTGGTCACAGCAATATTGATGCGTTCAGGAGTTATCCTGGTACATTTTGACCAAGGATCAAGCTCAGTATCTAGAAAATTTAGGAAATAATGCCTTTGGTTGCTGCACTGTGCTTTAGGATTTTTCAAACAAGCTTTAAAAATATTATCTCATTATGTATCATGGCAACTGATGATGTAGACCAGGCAAGGATTTCTCCTGACTCTCCCTAACAATCTCTGCCTTCAATCACTTAACAGTTTTCCAGATTAAGAAACTGAAGGCCAAAATGTAGTGTATCTTGTATGGTGGGTGAATAAAACTGTTAGAAAATAAAGAAGGGATGTGTCTCAGTCACGTCTAATGAGTCATGGTCCTACATACACCCTATTGATCAACAGAGGGAAATTCAATGTTTCATTCTATTGTTCACCCCAAAGAGATGGAAACAAGAGATAAAGATTGAGGAGAGAAGGATTGGAAATCTGATAACTGTATCATCTGGAAGAAGCATGCAGTGATTTCTTTGAACGTGTACATATTCACTAGTAATTACAGCAAAACTGTAGAAGAGGAACATATTTGTGGCCCAATTAGTATGGGGTTTGAGTCAAAAATATCATTATAAGTGTTTAGAGCCTTGAAAAGATAGTAATTCTATTAGATGCTAAGGGCACAGCCTTGGTGGTTGGGTCTTCCTGGGTTTGAATCTTAGCTTGGCATTTTACTGGCTACATTCCCCAGAGCATGTTGTTTAATGTCCAAAAGAGTCTTGTTTCTAATCTATTGAATGAAGATGGTAGTGACTACCTTGTAAGATTGAAGTAATAAATAAATGGCATATTAATGAATGCTTTGTATGGGCCAGGTCAAGTGCTTTATGTGTATTAACTGATTTTACATTTTATAACAACCCTAATAAGCAGTGAATATGAAGTAATAGCATAGTACCTGCCACAAAATTGGATTCAATTAATTTAAGTTATTATTATACTAAATCCTTGATAATCTATAAGAATGTTGTCCAATACCATATCCCCTAGTCACATGTCATTTTTATTTTAAATTAATTAGGATGGAATAAAATTTAAAACTTGAGTTCCTCACTAGCTGTATTTTAAGTTCTTAATAGACATAGATGGCTGGTAGTGTTGCATGAAACCAGGAACAATGCTGCAAGCCTCCAGGAAATTTATGCAGAAACAGAACAAACCGGGGTCAAGGCTCCGAAGTTTCAGGAAGTAGGTTTTATTAGTCTATGGCCATAGGGCTCAGCCAAATAGCCTCTGAAAGTCTGAGCCCCCAAAAAGGGTTGTCACAGGGTTTTAAGGGAAGCACTTGGCTACATGTGGATATACAGAAGCTGAGGGGTCTCTACAGGAATTTTTCTTATCCTGCCTACGTGCAGTTTCACTCCTGGGGTGAGTGAGACTTCTCAAAGGGGAAATGACCTGAGTAAACAGGGGCCTCCCTGCTGTGAGAGGAAATGGCTTGGACAAACAGGGGCTGCCTGCTACAGTAATACCATAGTGGGCAGCACAAACACAAAACATTTTGGTCAAAACAAAAAGCAAAAAGAAAAGTTCATAAAAATTCAGAAATGGATAGCACAATACCATCTGATTGTAACACAATGACATAAGTACACTGAAAGAAGCTGAATGTGAGTATGATAGAGGGAGAAGGGCTGGAGGCATGTTTGAAACCAGAAGGAAAGATAGAAGATAAAGACTGAGATGGTATAATTTAGGAATGCCTAGAGTGTACAATGATGGTGATTAAATGTACAAATTAAAAAATGTATTTGCATGAGGCAGAACAAATGAATGTCAATATTGCAAGGTGTTGAAAATAGATTATATATGGGAAAAAGTACAATCAATGCAACCTAGGATCTATAGTCAACAATAACATTGTAATATGCCTCCACTGCCTGTAACAAAGGCATTATGCCAAAACTAAATGTCAACAGGCAGGGGGCATGGGATTTTTTGTGGAAGAAAAGAAAATGTTTTCAAATAGAGTATGGTAGTGAAGACATGTCTGTACACTTAGGTTGGATTATATGATGTGTGAATAAAATTATTTAAAAATTAGCAGGGAGAAACAAGTGCTAAAGAAAACGTGGAGAAAGATATGTACCTATTCACTGTCGGTAGGGAAATGAGAAGTGTAGCCCTTTGGAGGGCAGTGTGGTAGTCCCACAGGAGGCTAGGGGTGGGTTTGCCGTATGGGATCCTGAAACCTCATTGTTCAGTATATACATGGAGGAACTGAGTGTGGGGACAAAATAGACATTTGCACACTGGTGTTTCTGGTGGCAGTACTCATGATCCACAATGAATGGAGGTGGCCTAAGGGTACAATGATTGAGGAATGGAACAGGGAACTATGATGCATACATAAAATGGACTACTGAGTGGCAAGAAGGAATGAAGTTAGAGGCATGCAACTAGGTGAATGAACCTTAAGGACTGTGTGTTGAATGAAATGTCAGGAACAAAAAGACAAATACTATCATGTCTCAATCATATGGACTAACTATAATATAAAAATTCAGTGAGCTTTTTAAGTCAAGGGCATGGGTTTTCAGGTTGGGGCTTAAAAGTAAAGGCTCCTAGATTGCAAGCCCTTACAGCAGTTACATATATTAAAGATACTGTTAATATATGTTAAAGATACTGAGTTGTTTGTATATAATATGGTGTTTTCCAGAAACTTCCAGTATTTTTATGACATCTGAGACTCAGAGTTAGAGCTCTGAAGCTATGAAAGTCAGCACTACCCCACACAGGAACTGTTTAAAAAGTTGAAAAAGTGATCAAACATTGAGTAGCGATATGAATGAACCTGATCTGGATAGGACAAAGGTATATCAGAATACAGGGGAAAGGATGATATTGTCCATATTTTAAAAGTTCACCTTCTGTGTGAGACTAAAGGGAGAGATATTTATTAGGTGCAAAACTTATATTTTGGGTGGTGCATTTCCTAATTTAACTTGTATGGTCAGTTTAGTTAAATGCCATAAGTATATGGAATCTTGAATAGGGTGTCAGATTTTGTTGGTTTGTCCAGGTTAGTGTGATGCCCTGACAAATCCCAGAGTGATTTGGACAATGAATAAAGAAGTATTTGCAAAGTCCCCTTGGGGGAATGGGGAGAAAGGAGGAAATATTCAACTTCCCCATTTAGAGAATTTCTGATATTCTCGTAAGCTGTGAGAGGTACCAAATCAGTAGGCTGAGCCCTCAATCTTGGGTTTCACCCCTATGAAACTTATTCCGGCAAAAACAGGCTAAGCCTATGTTCTAGTGTGCTAGCTGCCAGAATGCAATATACCAGAACCAGAATGGCTTTTTAAAATGAGAATTTAATAAGTTGTCAGTCTATAGTTCTAAGGCCAAGAAAATGTTCCAATCAAAACAAGTCTATAGAAATGTCTAATCAAAGGCATCCAGGGAGAGATACCTTGGTTCAAGAACTCCGATGAAGTTCAGGGTTTCTTTCTCAAGTGAGAAGGCACATGGCGAACACAGTCAGGGTTTCTCTCTCATCTGGAAAGGCACATGGTGAACAAGGTCAGAGTTCTTCTCTCATCTGGAAGGGCACATGGCAAGCATGGTGTCATCTGCTAGCTTATTCTCCTGGCTTCCTGTTTCATGAAGCTCCCCAGGAGGCATGTTCCTTCTTTATCTCCAAAGGTCGTTGGCTGGTGAACTCTGCTTCTCATGGCTGTGGCGTTCTGCTCTGCTCTCTCTGAATCTCTTTCATTCTCCAGAATGTTTCCTCTTTTATAGGAGTCCAGAAATTTATGAAGACTTACCCAAATGGGGGAGACATGTCATCACCTAATCCAGTTTAACAACCACTCTTGATTAATTCCATCTCCAGGGAGATGCTCTGATTAGTTTCAAACATACAGTATTGAATAGGGATTATTCTGCCTTTATGAAATGGGATTTAGATTAAAACATGGCTTTTCTAGGGGACATACATTCTTTCAAACCAGCACAGCCTACTTACAATTAGGCCTAAGAGTCACCTCCAGAGAACCTCTTTCATTGCTCAAATGTGGCCACTCTCTCTCTAAGCCAACTCAACAGGTAAGCACACTGCCTTCCCTCCTTCATGGGACATGACTCCCAGCAGGATAGATCATCCTGGCAATGTGGGACAGAAATCCCAGGATAAGCCAGGACCTGATATCATGGGATTGAGAAAATCTTCTTGACCAAAAGGGGGAAGAGAGAAAAGGGACAAAATAAAGTGTCAGTGTGGCTGAGAGATTTCAAACAGAGTCAAGAGGTTATCCTGGAGGGTATTATATAGATATCCCTTTTTAATTTATGGTTTATTGGAGTGGCAAAGGGAAGTACCTGAAACTGTTGAGCTGTGTTACAGTAGCCTAGATTCTTGAAGATGAATGTATAAAGATATAACGTTTACAATGTGACTCTGTGATGGTGAAAACCTTGTGTCTGACACTCCTTATATCCAGAGTATGGAGAGATGAGTAAAAAATATGGATTAGAAAAAGACAAAGGGTAAAATAAATTGGGTAAATGGAAATACTCATGGTCAATGAGAGGGAGAGATAACGGGTATGATATGTATGAGCTTTTTTCTTTTTTCTTTTTACTTCTTCTTCTGGAGTGATACAAATGTTCTAAAAATTGACCATGGTGATGAATACACAACTATGTGATGATATTGTGAGCCATTGATTGTGCCATGTATAGAATATATGTGTGTGAAGATTTCTCAATTTAAAAAGAGAGCAAACAAAGTTCTACTGGCAATGTTAAAAAACGTTGAGCTGGTTGTCATGAAGCTTTTATTTAGATCTGTATTTTAATTTTCAAACATCATACCCGTCTACTTCTCTCCTTTCTGCCTTGAAAAAATATAGATTTCTAAAACAAATTATAAACATGTGGTCCTTCACATGCAAAGACACTTTGATTTCTTCGAGTGGAAATTGGATACATAAGATTCTGCCCAACTCCAGAACCATCAACTTGGCTTTCCAACAAGAACCAAGGGTTCATATTGGTAAATAAACATTTTATCTCTTGGTTCTATAGTCCCTATTGCAATTAGGATATGGTTTGTGGTTCTTCATCTGTGTCCAGGCCATAAAGGAAATTCTACTGGGAATGAATGCATGACCTGGTTTCATTTACATAATAACATCTGGGCAGTATCAGCAATAATGTCCCATTAGGCTCTGGCTCTGTGAGCTCTTGGGTGCTTATTATATGCCAGAAACTGTGGAGAATACATTAAGATATGAGATCCCGTCAAAGTAATAAAATTTTCAATTTAATATGAAAAATAAAATTCATGTACACAAGTAACTGAGGTGTCTAGCGTTTCTAAATGTCTATAATGCTATAAATAACCAAATACAAGCGAGTAGTACCATATTTTAAAAACTGCTTCGATCAGCCATGGCAATTAGGAAAAAACCCTAAGCTGAAAAGCATAAATATAGTTTATAAGGCCAAGCTGAGTGATAATTGAGCATGCTAACATAATGCAAAATAAGAGCTTTTAAAAAAATGGATTCAGAAGCTACTGATGGGCTTTTTTTTTCCATCTTTTCTACCTACCTACAAAATATAAAACAAAAACCAAGTTTCAGCATGTCACAATATATAAAACAATCATCAAAGAGTTTATATAGTGCTATAAATGATGTTATATTAGCAAGTATTGAAAGGATTTTCATAAATAATATGAAAATCTTAGATGTGGAAAGTTTCTGGTATATCTGAAATATCCTTATGTTCCGATTATTCATGTCTTGACATTTAGGCTAAGAAGGAAAAGTTGGCAGTAAGCACACTAAGGGTATAATCTTATATTTAGCTGTCAACAAAAATCATATAGAGATCAGAAATAATGTGGATCGATAAAGCCAATAAATAAATATAAGTAAAATAACAGTGTGCCACTCAGTTTCTGGCCTTTTATTTCTCTGTTCTCATCTTCTTCTCATGTGTTCACCTTTTAGGATCCTAAAGCTATTCAAAACATCAGTAAAGGCTTCAGGGCCACACTTCCTCTGCTATAGCTTCTCAAAAATTAAAGCCAAGTCTAAATTTTGACAGATTGTTTTCTACCTATGTGGGTAATCTATAATTCTCTCAATTCTCTCTCAAAGTAAGCCTTACTGTGTTAGGCTCTTTAAAGAGAATTCAATCTACTCTGTCATGACCCAGTTACAATTTGAAAAATACTTGATGTGGGTCATAAGTTCTCTCTTGCCATGAATGGTCAGTACCCATGATTATGAGCCCCAAGCATTTGGTGGGTCTACTATGGAGTTAATGGCTTGTCCTTGATACAGAGCAGCATGTTTCCAGAGATCCGCAGTGCTTTTTATTTGCTCCTGGGAAAAGCAAGGAAAAAATAATCCATGAGATTCCCATCTTGCTTCAAAGCAAAACATCTCTAGGAGGCCCAAGAGTGTTGCTGGCTGAGTTCACGAACATAAAAGCTTGTATTTTGTCAGCCATTCTCTCATTAAAAAAATCAATATCAACTATTATGGAAGGCTCCCAAAGAACATAGGGACCATTCGCCCAGTTCAAAATGTTTATCATAGCCATTATTATATCAGCTATTTCCCAGCAGAAGGCTTTCTAACTGCTCCATGTGGCCAGGAAGACTATCTGCTTTCCTAAGCGTAACTATCAAAATAGATTTGGGCTTGGTAGAACAGAAGTAGAAGATTTTAAAAATAAGCCTGTCATTTTAAAAGGAGACATCTGTTTATTGCATCTACTATCATCCTAGCCATGCTTCCACCCTCCTATTGCCCCAGTTAGAGTTATTATCCATGTAGCTTAGGCTAGGAAGCAATCAAAGCACATTGCTGTGGCCAGATGAAAATAGACCTGGTAGACTCAGCTATGACACCAGGTTTAATCTCTCATATTCAGAGTCAGTCACAACAGCTCAAGCCTCCTCTCTAAGGACTGGAACGCATCATAAAGGACCAGTATAACACTGGTTACTTTTAGTCAGCTGTGTGAATCCAGGGAGCCAGGATTCCCTGGTTTGAAGCAGGCTGCATTCAGTACCTGTTATATAATGTGTGTGTGTGTGTGTGTGTGTGTGTGTGTGCATGTGTTGGCAAAGGAAGATTTCTAGGGTCTGGTTTGAAAGGAGATGTTTGAGAGAGTCTTTACATAGCAGGTATGAATTCAGGACATCCAGAGAAACTAGAATACTGTTCAGAACCTAGGAAAAAAACCTGTTCTTAAAGGATGACAAATCATGGTGTGATAAAGGGGAAAAATTATCTCAATAACCACAAAGATTCCTCTAAAACTCCAAGTACAAGACTAATAGGATAAAAACTAATCTAAATTCTATTTGCTCTTGGGAATGTATCTCCCTATATTCGATTGGTTTTGCTAGGTTTGGTAGTCATGGTTGAATTTGCTACTTGTAGGATTCCAATGCCTAATAGGGTCAGATATTTGTTCATTCATTCACTATTCCACAGATATACATTAAGCTCCAACCATTTATAATATACTATCCAAGGTAATATAGACAATTCAACTTTGAATAAGCACCTAATTCCTCTTCTCAAAGAACCTAAATTCAAACATGACAAACATACATATGAATAAAACATAGTAAAAGCTAAGTATTATAAAAGAGATAGGAACAAGATTGACTGCTGTACAAAGAGCGCAGTGATTAAATGTCTTATTAAAATATCACTGATGCTTTAAGCATGGGGAACTATTTAAACAGAGCTTTTTAAAAGGATTTCATTAGACAAGGAACAGAAGAGAGGCAATCCTGGCTGAAAGATTTAAGTATGGGTGGAAGCTTGAAAAGTACAGGTATGACATGTTTTAGAACTGGCGATAATGACGTCTATCCAGTCTGCAGCCCAGATGGAGATCTGTATAGACAATAACTTTGAAATAAGTCACAGATTATGAAAGACATTTACAGACAGAATGAAGAATTTGGACTTCATACGTAGACATTTGTGATCCTACAAGTATGTCTATATTGAAGGGATTACCATGATCTATATTGGATTTTTAGGCAGTTCACTCAGAGGTTATATAATTAGAAAGATAGGGACTGGACACTAGAAAAGGGCTTTTTGAGAACTCTAGGCAAGTGAAGATGAAGAGATGAACTAGAACAATGATAACTGAAGTGGAAAAAAGGGGTGAAACTGTTGAGATGTGTTCTTATAGAATTAAATAATTGACAATAGGAATCAGGAAGAGGAATCAGAGAAGATATGCATTTCTTGTTAGTTGGATGGGAGTGGCAGTGTATATGGAGATGTGAAACAGGAAAGGGAGGAGATGTTTTGGGGAGAAGAGAATTTGCTCAAATTTAGATATAATGAATTTGAGATGCTAGTAGGACATCCATAAGAAGAAGCATTTGGCAACTCTCCAGGGCTACCTGATCCATTTCAACTACCATCCGTAAGCTGATGACTCTCAAATCTCTATCTACAGCCATGTGCTTTAGCGCACTCCCAACCCTCCCAATATATTCAGTCAGTCACTGTATTAGTTTCTTAGGGCTGCTGTAACAAAATATCACAAATGATGTGCCTTAAAACAACAATATATTCTTTCACAGATCTGGTGATTAGAAACCTGATATCACAGTATCAGCAGGGTCAGGCTTTCTCTGATGGCTTCAGGGAAGACGTTTCTCTTGCTTCCTAGCCTCTGGTGATGCTGGCACTCCTTGGCTTTCCATGGCTTGTAGCTGGGTAACATGTCTCTACCTCAGTCTCCACATGGCCTTCTCCCCTGGGTGTCTCCACCTCTATGTCTCTTCTCCTCTTCTTATAGGGACAGCAGTCATATTGGATGGCAGACCTACCCTACTCTAGTACTCTCTAATTACCTCTATAATGACCCTATTTCCAGATAAATTCACATTCTGAGGTACTAGGGGTTAGGACTTCAACCTAGCTGTTTGAGGGACACAATTCAACCCATAGCAAACACCAGGTTTTCTCAATTCTACTTCTTATATATGTTTAAAATCCAGGGGGTGCAAGGGTAGTTCAGTGGTAGAATTTTCACCTGCCATCCAGGTAACTTGGGTTCGGTTCCGGGCCCATGCACTCCCCAAAGCAAACGAAAGAAACCTACAAAAACAAACAAACAAAAAATTCAACAAAGGGTGCTGCAGTAACGGGATACTCACAGGAAAAAGAATGAAATGTGACTCTACCATACAGTATACAGAAAAATAAAAAAAAAAAATCAAACCACTTATCTCCATCCCTAACCACTCCTAGTCCAGGCTCTAGTCTGGCCCCACGCTAGTCTATTTTCCGCATACAACCATGATGAATTTTCTAAAACACAGCTCATTCCTCTTACTCCATATTAAAACTCTTAGAGAGCTTCCTCTTGCACTCAAGATAAAACACTAAATCTTTAATATTGCTAAAATGTCCTACCCACTTGCCTTTATAGTCTCATTTCTTGTTCCTCACCTACATGATACACTATGTACCCAACAGCCCTCCAGGACTTCCTTCTGTGAACAGCTCAAAGACAGCTTTCTCTCTTCTGTACATTTCTATGTGCTGCTCCCTCAGCCGTGGTGGGGACAGTGGGAGAGAATCATTTCAAATCCATTTTTTCTTATTTGGAGTTTAAATCAGTCAGAACTTCACACATCATCCATAGCTGTATTCTCAGTTTATCCTTTATTTTCAGAATTAACAGTACTGTTCTTAAGTCCCCCACTGCCTCTATCCCAGAGCAGGAAATAATTTATCATCTTAGTCATAGGGTTACAGATACATTTTTTTAAGTTCAAATATATTTTGGAAAGATTTTTTTTTTCTCAGAATTTTTTGCCTGTGACTAAGAGAATATTATCCTTTCGGTCTACAGTGTAATACAAATGAAGTACTTTCTGGAAGGATGGCAGAAAAAATACCTGGGCCTTTGTACAGTTTCATCTTAATTATTTCAGTGTTTTAATAAATGCTATCACTGCTTAACTAGGAAAAACTATGTTCTTTATAGTGTGAGTCATGAAGTCATGAAAGAACGCAAGATTAAGAACCAGAAACATCAGTTTTATATACTGTGCTTATACACCATTTGACCTAGACACTTTATTTATGGTGTTTTGGGGATTAACTTTTGCTCATTAAAATGGTTATTGATATCTAATTTTTGCATAATAATTCATAATGTTTAAAGCTCTTTCTCATGCATTAGCCATTTCATGCCCCTAGAACATACTTATTTCAGAAATGAGAAAACAGAGTTCAAAGAGGTTAAGAGACTTTCTCAAGATTACACAGATTTTAAATGGTGGATCCAGAAATTCTGACATTAGGGCTTTTATTATTTCTACTGCCCCATGCTGTATATTCCTCTTCTACAAAGTATACAGGATGAGAATACTATTTTGCTTATTTCATGGGTTTTATGATAAGATCAGATTGAATAATTAACCTGCAAGCACCTTGAAAATTATAGTGGCTGTAATTTTATGATTACTATTGTGGCTTCTAGTAGTAATTATGAAGATGTAAAAAACATTAACTTATCTTCATTCATGTTTACCAACCAAAAAGCTTTCATATGCAGATTTGTTTAAATTTCTGTTCATAGAATTATCCAAGTAAGCCTGATTTTATCTGCATTTATTCTGCTGGGGTTTTTTTGTTTGTTTGTTTTTGATTTGTTAAGATGCTCCATGCAGGATTGCCTGAGCTAAGCGGAATACAAGACCTGAAATATGTGTATGATAACCTTCGTCCACAAGACACAGATCTGGAAGCAACTAGTCATTTTACCAAGTAAGATTAACTGTGACTGTGCACATGTGTATATTTCACATTTGAGATGATTTTGAGATGACAGGTCATTGTTATAAAACTCCCGTTTCTAGAATTAGCTTGTGTCTTCCTTTCCAAGGGGTAGAAAGGGAGAAATATGAACGTCTAGCAAAAGGCTTTAGTCAGTGTTTCTGTGGCATGTTATTGCTTGCTAACCAGCCTCGTCATCTAACAGATTGCTCAATAAGAGGTCATTGAAGAGAGCAGAGACTGACATAAATAAATCAGCTGTTCTACTTGAACTATGCACAGAAAAACAATTTAGAGTAAGAGATTTATGATGAGATCTGGACTCACAACTTTCATGTGTAAGACAATACAAATACTGGAATATTTGGTCAAAGACTTGTGACTGTCTCCTATTTTAATCTATTCTTTTTTTATTAAGCAAATCTAGGGAAACACTAATACATCAAGATAAGAGTCTTGGCAGAATACAGTAACTATCCACAGGCCCAAATATTTGTCAAATTTGTGGGTACATTTTAAGTTACGTGATTCTTTTGAACGTCCCTTTTAGAATATACACCATAGTTCCTAAATACTGAGCATGTTTTAGGTGTGCAATACATGCTAGCCATAATTACTAATCTAGTAATCAGTGTCAGTAGAGAGATTCAACATTCTTTCTTTCTATAACTTTTTAACATTGAACCTTATTTGAGCATCATTTTTAATTTTTCCAATACCTTAAACTGGAAATTTGTGAACACAGATTATAAAAACACAGAATGCATTTTTTGTCCTTTGAATGCAACAATAATTATAATAAAACCTTTCACACTCACTTCCAGAATTTATAGGGTTACAGGGAGGATTCATGGGGAAGTGGTCCTAAACACCTGGAGAATTTCATTTCTCCAAGGGACCTCTGCTTCAGAAACTTTAATTGACAGGTTGTGACAGAATCATAGAATATTAAAGCTGGAAGAGTTTTTATTTATTCTCATAGTAAACGTGCAAACGAGGAATTGAGATCTAGAGAATTTAGGGTCTTGTCCACAATTAAGAACAGTAACAAGAAACAGAGCTCAAACTAGAGCCCAGGTCTTTTGTTCCTCCTGGTCCCAGGTTTTTCCTGCATCTAATATTGGAAACTATGTGATGTGATTAAGGAACATCAGGCAGAGCTGGTATTAAAAATATATCTTCCTGCCACCTGGTTTGTTTCTGAAGTTCTACCATTAGAAATGGATCAGGGGAATCTGGTAGTTTTGTTGAGTCTTGAAAAAAGGCCCTTTAATTGTACAGGTACGTCTGGGAGCAGCCTTAGTTTATGTGTGCTAACAAAAATGCAAATAGTAGTTGACAACTGACTGTGGCCGACAGACACTAGCTTGAAGACGTAGGTACATTTTATAGACCCTTGGTTTTAAGGAACAGAAGCTCTGAAGTTACCTAATAGGAAGGGATGAACTTATATGAGAAAATCCAGGGAAAGGTTAATAGCCTAGCTTCCAGAGCTTGGAAGTTCCTTCAGAGTTCAAGGCAATTTCAGGGACCTCATTATCAGTTTATAGTCCTTCTCTCTCATTGCCCACCTTTGATCCAATTAACTCAATCCAAAGTGATTGGATCCACATGGCCCCCTTAGGCTCTACCTTCTAGAGGGGATCTGAGGTGGGAAGGGGGTAGTGGGAAGAGCACATGGATGATCAGAAAGAGTGGGGGAGGGAAAACAGGGTCGGGCTATAGAGAATGGGTTTAAGATGTCCCATTGCTTGGACAGAGCAATAGTAGTGCTGCAGTTTGCTAATAGTCCCTCCTAACACTTAAAAAGGGAAAAAAATGTAATTGACTTGATGAAAAATAAAAAGGTCTTTCATGCCCTAGCCATAGAAAAATAGATGTTATTCATCTGCCAGAGTCCTATCCTGCCCTTACTTCATCTGGCACAGCCTGCCTTTACAGGGCACGGTCTTTGATATGGGTGAGCTTGCACAGGGTGACTCATCCCCACTTCCCATTCAAGAGGACATGAACTAATGATGTGGGAAGTAGAACCAAAGTCAGTACCCTCCTGGCAGTGAACTAATCTTTTCCACTTGCAGATATGATATTGTATTTTCTGTTGAACTTACTACAACTTTGTGATAGCTTGTTCTCTAATGTAGACTTAAAGTCATCTAGTCATCTCAGTAGAGGACATCATTCCTTGGTTCAATAACTTGCCTGACTTTCCATTTCCTACCTCTTGCTTTGCAGGATTTCATAATCTCGTTGTCTCTATCAAGGTTTATCCACCACCACCCTCCATTATATCAAAATAAATTATTTTATGGGCAGGATCATTGTCTCAGGAAAACTCTTGGCACATTCATTCCTGCTTTTTCTATTTAACTCACATTTCAAACCTCACCAGGAACCCACCCATGGAATCATAATATCTGATCTAACTTTTTAATCCTGTTCATCCCTTGAAACCCTGAACAACTAGTACCTCCTCCAGAAAACAATACTAACTATTCCAGTACCACTGATCTTCTTTTCTTCTATAATTGTACAGAATATGTAACATTTTGTGCCTAATTACACAGTCCTGAATATCTCCTTAATAAATTGGTTAAGTCAATTTCTCCCAGGTAAAGCAAGGATTATATTACCACTTCCAAGAATATTTGAATGTGAAACAAAACCAATTCCTCTTAAAATATGTTAAACAATTTAATTAATATAAAATACAATTTAATTACTTCATGCATTAAGAATATAAAAGGCATATGTACAGTGCTGGCTAATATTTAGTACCTTGCTTCTTATGTGTCAAGCCCTGTTCGAAGAGTTTTCCGCATAGTTGCTTACATAATTGTCAAAACAACCCTATGAAAAAAATCATGATTTTCACCCACATTTTTAGGTAGGAAATTGAGGCCCCAGAGAAGTTTAGTAATTTGCCAAAGGACATAGCCAGCAAGAGCCAGAGCCAAGATTTAAGTCCAGGTGGCCATGCTGCAGAGTATGCGATCTCAATAGCACCTCTTCCATACAAAGACTCCCATAATTTGAAGCACAGTTTTCTCAAGGTATAGCATTTCACCCTTTCTCAGACAATATTCTTCATGTCCTGAATACCCCAAGCCTCAGCATAGGACAGAAGCCCTTTCCCAGAACTCTTACCTCCATACTACCCCCAGTGCTTGGTTTGGAATCAACTTTGATGCCCTGGGAGACCCTTGAAGGCACCGTTTGACCTGTGCCCTCACCAGCAACCCCCTTCCTTTCTTTTGCTATTTTGACTTACTCCTGAATGCCTCAAGCCTCTCTATTTCCGTTCCCTTTTCTCCTCAGAGAAATCTCTCATGAGGCATGCTCTCTTTAACCTCCAAGAGTCTTTCTCAGTAATTTTTTATCCTGAAGTCTCAATTACGTACCTTTGTTTTTAGATATGATATAATAAGTATTTAACTTGTCTTTGCATCTTTTCTCTAAGTTCCTTGATCAGCATTTTTCAAGTTTTGTGGATCTCTATCACACATTCCAGCCAGCACTGTGAAGAATGTATAATAGAGGTTCGAGAAATAGTCACTTGATTATGACTGTGATTCTTTATCATTCAAAAAAGTTTCTTCTGAAAAGTTCACTATTATTTAGATGTTTATGTTTCCAAAACCAATTCTCCAGTATTTCCTTCATTATATTTAAACAATAAACAGAGTGAATTTATAAAAGCAACCTAAGTTAATGAAAAGTAATGATGAAGCTTTAAGTGACATGACACAGGTCATTCAAATACAGGCTAAAATGTAAGTATATTTGTTTACTTTTCTTTGCAAATAATTTTGTTTTACTTGATGCATTCTCTGACATCATATGGATCTGAAAGCTTAAGAAGGAGGTGCTTGATGTTTAGATCTCACTCTACATAATTCACCAAAATAGAAATTGAGCTCTGTAATACATCCAGCGTCCATCTCTGTGCTAAAATGAGTGTCATTCACTCTGTTTTCGTGAGAGTCTCTTGAATAGTTGAACTCTTTGTTTTCTTTGTTCTGACAGGCTAACGTGTTTTATGCTACTATTTTTTTTCTGGTCTAACCACTAAGTTACAGATAAAAATAAGCAAAAAGTTAACAATCCCCCCACTCCACCCCCACCCCCTCTGCCAAGCTCACTGATATTCATCATGAGTGAAAACTAAGCCATCTGAGGCATAAGCATGTGTGACTGCCTTAGGGGCCCTAGTCCTGATGACAAAATTGGCACTGAGGCCACCTCTCTTGACCCTATATGAGACTTGAAAGAAAGAAATGGCTTTTCCTGTCTCTCAGAGGGCATACTCTATTTGTGAGCAACACAGGATCCTGCCTCGCTCCTGGTCATACATATTCTGGGTTAAATGCTGATCATAAGAGCCTCATGGGATGTTGTACGCTGTGTGGCATTAAAATTGTATTGCTATTAATGGTATTAAAAAAAAATGAAAATAAAACTGGTTAGCTGGCTACAAAGGTTTTTCTCTTCCACTCCCTTTACAGCTGAGAGCTGTTCAATAAGAATCAAGAAAGTATCATGACTCAGTTGCCTGTAAATTGATACTCTCCTGTGGTATCTCTGCCGAGCTCACTGCTAGGCAACAGAGCCAACCATCCATTAAAATGCTGTCCAAACGGGTTATTTCAGAATTTTCAATCACTCTCAAACTTCAGCTTAGCTGTCCTTAGAAACAGATAACCTACTTCACAGACCAGACTAGGATCATTAAGTGTAAATGTCCCACCTACCTCCCCTCCCACGTTGATTGTGCTTTTCACTTCATCCATTTCCTCCTCCATAAATGTGAGAGAAAATTTTCCAAGTAGTCTCAGAAATACCATTTGGTCTGCCACACAGATCCTGTGGTTTAATAAGTATAAGGTCTCCTGCACTTCAGAGAAGACAAGCCAGCTCGAAGCAAAACAAAACCCAACTTCCAAAAAAAAATAGGTTGCATTAGTCAAATATTTTGGTGGCAAGAACCAGAGATTTTCTCTGGTATCCATAGGATAAAGGATATACATGGACTAAAACTGTAAGTGGAAAATTCCCAGAAACCAATTGGGCCTGGATTTTTTTTTTCTAACAGAAATTTGCACCTTCTAATCTGCCACTCGCTTACTAACATGTTCTTCTCATTGCCCAGTGGGCAATCTTCTCTAAATTCCAGAGAGAACTGGAATTCTAATTGGCTTGACTAGTGCCACTGTCCCCATTAGTTAGGGTACTTCATATGAGGCCGCCATGAACTCAGCTGCCCATCTTTATTCCTATCAGTGGCCACCCCTTCACAATGAGCAGCCAAGAGTTTCTTCCCTGAACTTTGAGCTGTAGAGTGAACAGGATGGGACATTGGGCAGATCAGGCACAATAACTGTCCAAGTACGGCTTTCAAGAAGCTGGGAATGTTGATGACACCCAGAAAGACCCACCTGGATTCCACATTATTGGCACAGGAGCCAGAGTCCTTGAACTGAGAGTTTGCAGACCCAATGCCAAAAACTGCCAGCATTTCTCTCCTTCCTCCTTCTTTATATCTTATGACTACAAGGTAAGATAAGACTCTTCATCTTCAGATAACTCACAACATAGCTCAGTGCTTTTGAATCTGGCTTATCTTCAAAATTGGACAGGGATGCCGATCTCTGGGTTCTTTTATCATTAAATTTTCTTGGTACTTTTTTAATACTTTGCAGATTGTCACGTCATGGATCATTGTACGTCTACAAAAAAGAATCAGATTTTCCTTTGCCTAAGCTTAACCACTGATACTGACAGAAATAAACACTCCCAAGAAAATAAAGCAGAACATACAGGAATTAACAAATATGCCATCCAATTTTCCCCAAATTAAGAAAGCAGATTCAAAGGGAAAGCAAATTAAAATGAGTGAATTTTTCCCCCTTGTTGTGAAAATCTCACATCATTTTAAAGTTTAATTATAAGAATGAACCTGAATTAAATTAACTTTATAGATGCCTTTATTTAAACTGCAGGTATAACAACTTTATAATATCTGTGCTTCCTAATTTGCATGGCCCTGTCACACTCAGTCTGATGTTACATAGTTTGGTTGCCATTGTAAACCTCTGCAATGGGAGAGTCTCTGTTTTTGAAAATTATAAGTTTCAAAGAGAATTTGCCTAAATATCAAGTCATGATGCACCTTTGCTATTAAGCTTTTTAAATATATATATATTTTTTTAACTATTCAGGAGATTATCAGCCTAATGGTTAAAAGCATTTTAAAAGTTTAATGTACCCACGAACAGTGCCAGAAATGAGTTTAAAAAGATAAATGGTCCAGATGGTGCTGTTTCAAAATATCAGCCATCTTCGCGATAGCTCTGTGCATTGGTTAATGCTCACTGGGGTTCCTGACCCCTGTGCATTGCATATTATTGCTATATTCCAGTCTGAAATAATTAACTATATTAAAATATTTGTTTCATATTTCAAAGATTATTACCTTCCATATAACTATTTAGCACTATTGATTTTCTCTATTTCACTGGATACCACTTAATAGATAATAAGCCCAGTGCATCAACCCTTTGCTAGTGGCCTCATTTCATTTGCTCTGGTTTGGTCGTTTTTGTAAGGTGGCTCCATGAGAAGATGTAAGAATCACCAATTCTTAGTCAAGGCCATGGAGCCTGGAATTCTTGTTTGTATGCACAGGGATGTGCCTATGCTGACATTTACATAAGATTCCCTGACCTCGAAACGTAAATTCTGAAAACTTGAAACTTCAATTTGAAAAACAGCAAAGACCTTTAGGGTTTTTTCAAGCCAGCTTCTAAATTGGGAAGCAAAAGGAAGAAAGAAAAGAAAAGAAAACAAGAAATTCTAAGGTTGTCTCTTATTCTAATCTCTACATAACATCTCATAGGAATTCAAGAGTATACCACAAATCTATTTCCATAAAACTATAAATCTGTGGATATATTTTTCCTAATATGCCTCTATATGTAGTTTGCTACAATTTTTGTAGCCTATAGGTTCATGTCTTCATTTATTTGATTGTTACTTTCCGAGACAGTATTTGCATAGTATTAATTCAATTTCCAAAGATTTTCTTTTACATATTACCTCATCTGAATTGAACAATTCTGGAAAATAACACAGCTTATGCTTCAATTATGTTTTATAGATAAAGAAATTGAGGCTCCCAAATATTAATATCACAGGCAGAATTAGTAAGTGAGCTCAGAATAGAAAAAGGTTGTTTTCTTGCATAATGTGTGCTTTTTCCCTGGACATAATTATACAAAATTATATAAGAAAAAATCTTGTATATGGAATGCATAATACCCTGATAATGTCAGATAAATAAATCTTCTCTTTAACTTTAGGGTCTTCAAAGTGGTTGAAAGATCATGTTAAGAAAAATGGCTAAATGCCTAGAACCATGTTTTCTCAAACTAGGTTACCGTGCTATCAAAGCCACAAGGATTAACATGTCATATCCTTTTAAAGTGTTAATAAAATAAACTATTTTATTTGAAGAGTTAGAACATAAAGTTTGAATTCTGTGTTCAGCCATGTGTGAATACAAATTGTCACAAAGATGTGGAACCAAAATCATCAGATGCTCTTTTTCTATATTAGACAGTTGAATTTTTTTCAATAGATTGTGCACTCAGAATGCATCAGGAACCATTATCCATTGAATTCACTTTGGAATGGTAGACTTTTTGCTTTAAAATTATGAGTTTGAATACTTACTGCCCCAGCATAAATTTGGAACAAAGTAAGAATTATCTTGCTAGCACATTTTACTACCTAGATGATTTAGGCTAAAATATGAGAAAGCGATTGTCAGATACTTCAGAGATTACAAACTCAATGTAGAGATTACAAAACACATATGTTTTTCTTCATGGAATAAAACAAATTGTGACAAAGTTGTATTAATTCAATGTTTTCCCTAGATGGTTAAGAGGGACTCACAGCTCTGGACATGCTCACTCAGTAACTACAATACAATAAGGGAAAAAAGTACATACCAAAATCACTGCAATAAAAATGCAGTTTGAAAATTGGATTAAGATATTATTCTTGGGGAGTGTGACCCACCTAAACTCTTCTTCCATTTATATATGATAAAATTACAGTGTCAGTGGGAAATAAATAACATTCTCATGCAAATTCCTTCACAGAAAAGGTCTTTGGAAAAATATTTCACTGCAACAATTAAAGACACTGACCAGTGAAACAAATATTTTATCAAACTGCCAAATGATAAAAACAACTCTAACTCTCAATTCAACGATGATCTTTTTGAAATTTCTAACAAGTGTTATGTTAAGAACCTGCCCTCAATCTCTCCAATGGTTATTCTGATGTGGCTCATAAAACTGTGAACATTTTGCCATTTTTAGTCATATTAATGTAAATGTGAGTTCAAAAAATATTGTAATATTTAACCTGAGGAAAAAAAATCCTGTTTAGATGCTGAACCTGAAGTGGAAGGGCTGTCAGAGATCCCCAATTCAAGCCAATTTTATGAGATTAATAGATTATATTGCCATTCACACATGAATAGCTAGGTTGTTTCTGAAGATAAGTAGTGTCAGTTTCCGAAGATAAGCTTTAAAATAATTACAATATGTAAAAAGATACATATATAATGAAGTAGTATGCAATATTTGTGCACATTTTTGAGATAGCACCTAAAGCTTGAGAAATGTGATGCTTATCATGGGGTTCTGTGGACTGTGTCCCCCAGTTGCTAGAAATAGCTATTAAATATTTTTTCCCTTAAGATTACTTTTTTTAAACTTTGCTTTATTGTATAGTATAAAATATATACAAAGCAAAGAAATAAAAAGCAGTAGCTTTCAAAGCACTCTTCAACAAGTGGTTACATGACAGATTCCAGAGTTTGTCATGGGCTACTGTTCTAGTTTGCTAGCTGCCAGAATGCAACACACCAGAGACGGATTGGCTTTTAATAAAAGGGGATTTATTTTGTTAGTTCTTCAGAGGAAAGGCGGCTAACTTTCAATTGAGGTTCTTTCTTACGTGGGAAGGCATAGGATGGTCTCTGCTGGCCTTCTCTCCAGGCCTCTGGGTTCCAACAACTTTCCCCTGGGTGATCTCTTTCTGCATCTCAAAAGGTCTGGGCTGAGCTGCGAGTGCTGTTCTATATTGCACTCTCTCATTTAAGCACCAGCCAATTAAGTCAAACATCATTCATTGCAGCAGGCATGCCTCCTAGCCAACTACAGATGTAACCAGCAACAGATGAGGTTCACATACCATTGGCTCATGTTCACAGCAACAGAACTAGGTGCCTTAACCTAGCCAAGTTGACAACTGGGTCTAACTACCATACAATCTTCTCATATTTTTCCTTCTAGCTATTCCAGAATATAGGAGGCTAAAGGGCTTAAATCCTTTTTGATCATCATAATCAACTTTTTCCTTCTTATTTTGTGAAAAATAACATTCATACAGAAAAGCTATAAATTTCCAAGCACAGCACCACAATTAGTTGTAGAACATATTTCAGAGTTTGACATGGGTTACAATTCCACAATTTTACATTTTTTCTTCTAGCTACTCTAAAATACTGGAGACTAAAAGAGATATCAATTTAATGATTCAACATTCATATTCATTTGTTAAGTCCTATCTTCTATGTATAATTTCACCAGCAACTTTGATCTTTTCATACCTCAATTACCATTGTTTGCACTATGGTAATTCTAAATTTTTTATATTGGAAGGGCCTGTTAGTAATATGGGGTAGGGAGATGGAACTATGTGATATTCTAGTGAGGCTGGCCTAGGTTTCAGGACTTATCTGGACCAGAGACCCATCTGGAAGTTGCAGGTTTCTGGAAAGTTACTCTAGTGCCTGGAACTCTTGCGGAGTCTTATATATGCCTGTTAGTAATATGGGGTAGGGAGATGGAACTATGTGATATTCTAGTGAGGCTGGCCTAGGTTTCAGGACTTATCTGGACCAGAGACCCATCTGGAAGTTGCAGGTTTCTGGAAAGTTACTCTAGTGCCTGGAACTCTTGCGGAGTCTTATATATTGCCCTAGGTGTTCTTCAGGATTGGTTGGATGGTCCTGGCTGGGGGTTGGCAGGTTATGATAGGTAGCAAGGTCTGCCTGAAGCTTGCATAAGAGCAACCTCCAGAGTAGCCTCTTGACTCTATCTGAACTCTCTCTGCCACTGATACTTTATTAATTATACTTCTTTTCCTCCTTTTTGTCAAGATGGAATTGTTGATCCCACAGTGCCAGGTCTGGATTCATCTCTGGGAGTCATCTCCCATGTCGCCAGGGAGATTTTCACCCCTGGATGTCATGTCCCACATAGTGGGGAGGGCAATGATTTCACTTGCAGAGTTGGGATAAGAGAAACTGAGGCTGCATCTGAACAACAGAGGTCCTCCAGAAGTAACTCTTAAGGATGTCATAGTTAGTCTAAACTTCTCCACTACCTACATAAGCTTCACAGGAGTGAAGCCTCATGTTCGAGGGTATGGCCTATTGATTTGGGTGTCCCTAAAGTTTGACACAGTATCAGGGGATTCCCTGATGGTAAGGTTTAATAGTTCCATGTTCTTTCTCCCCTCCCTCAGGGGACTTTGCCAATACTTTTTGATTATCTGCTTAATATACTCTAGGATGTATCCAGGCATTACAATAATCTATGCAAGATTAGAGGACCTCTTTCTTATTCTGGGCTCCCTGGGTTTCAATTGTTCAAATGAGCTATACAGATAGGTTTAATTAGATCATGTACTATAGAAAACTTCAGTTCCAGACCAAATAAACCTTTCTTCCACTGGTCTCAAAGAGTATGTGTGGTTCTAAAATATAGACACTGTCTTTCTTACCCCCATGTTCTGAATTACTTTAACCCCAACCTGTTCAGCTTCATTCTTATCTCTAAATATCAGGTTATATATATAAAAGCGCTTCTCAAAATTCAGAAATAATAATCACCACTCCAGACTTAATGTGTCTGTTCTAAAAGCTTACAATCTAGGCCCCTGTTTTTGTATAAGCATTTTCTAAAGGGGATCATACCATTGTTGTTCTTTTTTTTCTGGTTTATTTTGTCTCACTAAATGTCCCACATGTTCATTCACATCGTTGCATGCCTCACGACATTGTTCCTTTTTGTAGCAGCACAACCTTCATTCATAAGTATACACCATTGTTCACCAATCTACTTCTCCGTTAGTGCATCTTAAGCCACCTGCATTCATCAGGCATCATGTAGAAGGCCCAAAGTCCACAATCCATCAACATTCTCAATTTTAGATAATTTCATTATTCCCAAGAGACAGAAAACCAATAAACATACCCTCACCAAATAGGAAATCTAAATCTCCTCTTAACTCTTGTCCCTCCCCCTGTTATTTACCTCTGCTGTTGCTGTGGTAGTGCTGATGGTTTTCTTTTGAACATAGCTCATAGCATGCAATAGCAGTTTTCCTCCTGTACCTTATGCTTAAACACTCTTTATATAAGAATCATGTCTTTGAAGTAATTCTTACGAGAACTCATTCACATTTCTAGTATGAATCAGTGGAACATATAGGTCTATACAACCCCTTCCAATCTTATTCATCTTCAGTATGGTAATATTACTTCTAGACCCACTAGAGAATTACCTTCATTCCTGTCTATTCCCCTACATTGGAGTTCAACCTAATTAGTTAACGGTTCACCCATCTCTAGCTTCTATGTATCTCTAGGTCCCCTATATTCTGTATTATAGGCCTCTGATTATACCTTTATGCTGGTCATAAAAGTGGAATCATACAGTATCTTTTTATGTCTGACTAATTTTGCTCAGCATTATTTCCTCAAGGCTCATCCCTCTTGTCATGTGCTTCAGGATGTCATTTTGTCTTACTGCTGCATAATATTCCATCATATGTATATACCACATTTTATTGATCCACTCGTCTGTTGATGGGCATTTGGTTTATTTCCATCTTTTGGCCACTGTGCATAATGCTGCTATGAACATCAGTGTAAAAACGTCTGTTTGCATTGTTGCTTTCAGCTTTTCTGGGTATATACCAAGTAGTGCTATTGCTGGGTCATATGGCAACTCATTATTTAGTTTCCTAAGGAACTGCCAAACAGTCTTCCATAGTGGAAGTGTCCCAGTTTCTCCACATCCTCTCCAACATTCATAGTTTCCTGTTTGTTTAATAGCAGCCATTCTTATAGGTGTGAGGTGGTATCTACATCTTAATCTGCATTTCCCTTATAGCCAGTGAAAATGAGCATCTCTTCATGTGCTTTTTTTTTTTTTTTTTACATTGGCAGGCACCAGGAATCGAACCCGGGTCCTCTGGCATCGCAGGCAAGCATTCCTGCCTGCTGAGCCACCATGGCCCGCCCTCTTCATGTGCTTTTGAGCCATTTGTATTTGCTCTTCAGAAAAATGCCTTCCATATCTTTAACTCATTTTATAATTGGGTTGTTCATTCTTTCGTTGTATAATTTCTTTGTATATATAATTTGTATATATATATTGTATACAATATATTATAATGTTCTGATAACGTGATTTCCAAATATTTTCTCCCAATAAGTTGGCTGCCTCTTCACCTTTTTGACCAAGTCTTTTGAGGTGCAGAAGGATTTGATTTTGAGTAGTTCCCATTGATGTATTTTTTCTTTTGTTGCTTGTACTTTGGGTATAAAGTTTAGGAAGCTACCTCCTATTACTACGTCTTGAAGATGTTTCCCTACATTTTCTTCTAGAAGCTTTATGGTGCTAGTTCTTATATTTAGGTGTTTGATTCACTTTGAGTTAATTTTTGTGTAGAGTGTAAGATAGGGGTCCTCTTTCATTCTCTTGGCTATTGATATCCAGTTCTTCCATGCTGAATTATTGAAAGGACTATTTTGTCCCAGTTCAGAGGATTTGGAGGCCTTGTGAAAAATCAGTTGACCATAGATTTGGTGGTGTATTTCTGCACTCTCGATTCAATTCCATTGGTCACTGCTTCTGTCTTTGTGCCAGTACCATGCTGTTTTGACTACTGTGGCCTTATAATAGGTTTTAAAGTCAGGAAGTGTTAATCCTCCCACTTTCTTCTTCCTTTTTTAGGATGCTTTTAGCTATTTGGGTTCTCATTCCTTTCCAGATGAATTTGGTAGTTAGCTTTTCCAAATCTTCAAAGTAGGTTGTTGGTATTTTGATTGGTACTGTGTTAAATCTATAGATCAATTTGGGGAGAATTGACATATTATATTTATTTATATATTTATATTTATATCTATATTGAGCCTTCCTAACCATGAGCAGGGAATGTCTTTCCACCTATTTAGATCTCCTTTGAATTCTTTTAGCAAAGTTATGTAGTTTTCTGTGTACAAGTCCTTTACGTCCCTAGTTAAGTTCATTCCGAAGTATTTGATTCTTTTAGTTGCTATTTTGAATGGAATTTTTTCCTTAACTGACTCCTCAGCTAGGTCATTGCTTGTGTAAAGAAATGTTACTGATTTTTGCACATTAATTTTATATCCTACCACCTTGCTGAATTTGTTTATTAACTCAAGCAACTTTGCTGAAGATTTCTCAATATCTTCCAAGTATAATATCATATCATCTGCAAATAATGAGAGTTTTACTTCTTCCCTTCCAATTTGGATGTCTTTTATTTCTTTGTCCTTCCTGATTGCTCTAGCTAGAACTTCTAGCACAATGTTGAATAATAGTGGTGACAGTGGGCATCCTTGTCTTGTACCTGATCTTAGGGGGAAGGCTTTCAGTCTCTCTCTATTGAGTACAATGCTGGCTATCTGTTTTTCATATATTCCCTTCATCCCTTTGAGGTAGTTACCTTTGATTCCTAACTTTTGGAGTGTTTTATCAGAAAAGGATGCTGAATTTTGTCAAATGCTTTTTCAACATCAATCAAGATGATCATGTGATTTTTCCCTTTTGATTGGTTAATGTGCCATATTACAGTAATTGATTTTCTTATGTTGAACCATCCTTGCATTCCTGGTATAAATCCTACTTGGTCATGGCATATAATTCTTTTAATGTGCTGTTGGATTCGATTTGCTAATATTTTATTGAGAATTTTTACATCTATGTTCATTAAGGAGATTTGCCTATAGTTTTCCTTTCTTAAAGCATCTTTACCTGGTTTGGGTATTAAAATGATATTAGCTTCATAAAATGAATTAGGTAGAATTCCTTTTTCCTCAATTTTTTGGAAAAGTTTGAGCAGAATTGGTGTTAGTTCTTTCTGGAATGTTTAATAAAACTCCCCTGTGAAGCCATCTGGCCCTGGGCTTTTCTTTATAGGAAGATTTTTGATGACTGGTTGAATCTCTCTACTTTTGATTGGTGTGTTGAAATCTTCTGCTTCTTCCTGATTCAGCTTGTTTGTGTGTCTCCAGGAATTTGTCCATTTCCACACAAGTTGCAATCAAGATGTCTAGTTTGTTGGCATAGAGTTGTTCATAGTATCCTCTTATGATTTCTTCAGCGTCTGTGAAAACACACTCCTTCTCATTTCTGATTTCGTTGATTTGCATCCTCTCTCTTTTTTTCTTCATCAGTCTTGCTAGTGGCCCATCAATTTTATTGATTTTCTTGAAGAAACAACTTTTGGTTTTATTGATTCTTTCTATTGTTCTTTGGGTCTCCCATTCATTTATTCGTGCTTTAATCTTTGTTATTTTTCTTCTTCTATTTGCTTTGGGGTTAGTTTGCTGTTCTTTCTCAAGTTCCTCCAGGTTTGCTGTTAAGTCCTCAATTTTTGCTCTTCTTGTTTTTTAATATAGGCATTTAGGGCAATAAATTTCCCTTTCAGCACAGCCTTTGCTGCATCCCATAACTTCTTATAAATTGTTTTCTCATTTTCATTCATCTCCAGATAGCTACTGATTTCTCTAGCAATTTCTTCTTTGACCCACTGGTTGTTTAAGGGTGTGTTATTTAATCTCCATATATTTGTGAATGTTCTCGTTCTTTGGTGGTTATTGTGATCCAGCTTTATCCCATTGTGAGTGCTTTGAATAATTTCACTATTTTTAAATTTACAAAGACCTGTTTTGTGTCCCAGCATATGATCTATCCTGGAGAATGTTCCATGAGCACTAAAGAAGAATGTGTAACCTTGTGCTTTGGGGTACAATGGTCTATATATGTCTGTTAGGTCTAACTCATTTATCAAGTTATTTAACTTCTCTATTTCCTTGTTGACCTTCCATCTTGTTGTTAGAGTGGTGTATTGAAGTCTCCTACTGTTATTGTTGAAACAGCTATCACTCCCTTCAGTTTTGCCAATGTCTGTCTCATGTACTTTGGAGCCCCCTGATTGGGGGCATAAACATTTATGATTGTTATATCTTCTTGGTGAATTGGTCCTTTAATTAGCATATAGTGTCTTCCTTTGTCTCTTATGATGTACTTTACATTTAAAGTCTATTTTGTCTGATCTTAGTATATCTAATCCTGCTTTCTTTTGGTTGCAACTTGTGTGGAAAATCTTTTTCCATCCTTTCAATTTCAATCTATTTGTATCCTTGTGTCTAAGATGAGTCTCTTGTAAGCAGCATATAGCTGGATTATGTTTCTTAATCCATTCTGCCTATCTGTATCTTTTACTTGTTAAGTTTGGTCCATTAACATTCAAAGTTATTACTGAAAAGGTGTTTCTTGATTCCACTGCCTTATCTTTTTTATTTTATTTGTCAGATCTATATATTATTTTTCCTGTTTCAATTTGTATTATTTAAATTACCCTTAATGGTACTCTTCAATTCTGCGCCCTCCTCCAGACCTCCCTCTCCTGTCTTTTTTTTTCCAGCCAGCAGAACTCCTTTTAGTATTTCTTGTAGGGCTGGTCTCTTGTTGACAGATTCTTTCAGGACTTTTTTGTCTGTGAAAACTTTAAACTCACCCTCAATTTTGAAGGACAGTTTAGCTGGGTACAGAATTCTTGGCTGGAAGTCTTTCTCCTTCAGGATCTTGTATATATCATACCACTGCTTTCTCACCTCCAGGGTGCTAGTTGCGTAGTCTGAACTCAGTCTTATTTGATTTCCCTTGTATGTAGTAAATTGGCTTTCTCTTGCTGCTTTCAGGATTTTCTGCTTTTCTTCAATATTTGACAGACTGATTAGTATGTGCCTTGGGGAAGGCCTATTTGGATTTATTCTATTTGGAGTTCTTTGGGCTTCTCTGACTTGTATATTTATGTCCTTTATGAGGGTTGGGAAATTTTCCCCCGTTATATCCTCAACTACTTTTTCTAGCCCTTTACTCCTCTCTTCTCCTTCTGGGGCACCAATGATTCTCATATTTGTGTACTTTGTTTTGTCTATCGTTTCCCTGAGTTCCCATTCAATTTTTTCTATCTTTTTTGCCATTTGCCATTTTGAGTCTTCAAAGTCAGTTATCCTGTCCTCTATATCACTTATTCTTTCTTCTGTCTCTTCAAAATCTGGTGCTATGTGCCTCTAGTAGGTTTTATATTTGGTCAACAGAGTCTTTAATCTCTGTGATTTTTGCTATTTTTCTATTTATTCTTTCAAATTCTTCTTTATGCTCTTCTATTGTCTTCTTGATCTCCTTTGTGTCATTTGCTATCCCACTTATTTTATGAAGTAGAGTTGTATAAAATCTTTGATTAGTTGTTCCAACGTCTGTGCCTCCTTTGGTGTTTTAATTTGATCTTGGGCAGGGCTATATCTGTCTGCATTGTGATATGCCTAGTGATCATCTGCTGTCTTCATGGCATATTAATATCTTGAATGATTTACTTTGGGAATTAATTTCTTTCAGTAGTCTAAGGCCTTATGTTTGTGAGATGGTTGTACAGCAGGGAGCAGGGTGTGGGGTGGGACATTCAATGCAGTGATTTGTTTCAGGGAAGGTATAGGTGCAGGTTGGGGATGTTACACTGATGCTTGTGAACATGGGTGCCCAGTGGCCAGGGAGGTTGTAGCTGTGTGGGTGCACCAATCTGGGGAGGACCATAACCTTGGTGTGCACTTGTCTAAAGCATGGGGCCCTTTGTGCACATGCATAGAGCTGTGGCAGCATGTCAGCATTATGCCTTTGTGAATTGGGGGCAGATGTGACCTGGCATGCTCAGGTTGGTACTTTCTCAGAGCTGGGAAGTGAGGCTGAGGGCTGTGTGCATATGTGGTTCTAGGACTGCTATAAAGTGCAGTTCTCAGAGCTGAATGATGTGATTGGGGGCCTGTGCTCATGTGTGGGCCTGGGAGTACCATAAACAGATGCACAGAGCTCAGGCAGGGTGGAGTGAGGCTGTGTGACCCTATGGGCAGGGGTCAGGGGTAACCTAGGTATGGAGGTTAGTGCCCACAACTTTTATGCACTGGCAACAGCCTGCACAGAACAAGTAGTGCTCAGGAGGGATGCAGGAGAAGTGTGTTGGGCTGCACTTGGGGTGGGGGAGTGGGGCAGGAACTTGCACTGGGGGCTGGTGGGGTGAGGGTGCCTGGAGTGTAGGGAATAGGAGCCGGTGACAGGGTTCACGTGCATGGAGTGTGGGATGAAGTCTCTGGTCACAAGACTGTGCTGCTGAGGGTAGTGCGTCCAAGGAATATGGCCTGGTTTATTTCCTCATCCTGCACTCTTGTCCATGCAATCCTGTGTGCTCCACTCAGCGCCTCTGCTCCAGGCTCCAGTTTTCTGTCTCTCAGTTCCTTGGCCTCTGCAACCAGGGCTGCAGCATGTGGTGCAAAAGGCTCTCCCAGTTCAGCTGCACTCCTGAATTGCCGCCTCAGTTGCCCTCTTGTCCCTTCTCTAACTTTTCCATGGAGCAGGACTAATCTTGAGCTACTCTCGTTGGCCATCTTCCTGCAGGTCCCTTAAGATTACTTTTATGGATATATGGAAGGATAGTTGTTTTTAGTGCTTTTGATCCACCTGGAAAATCCATACTAAATTTATTGGCTTATTTCTTTCTTAGAGTTGAAAGACTATTCATTATAGACAATGTAGAATGAAGAACAAGGGTTTTGGAATCAGATAAACCTCAGTTGAAATTCTTTGATTACTTCTTCCTAAGTTATGTCATCTTTGGTATACATTTTACTTCACAGCTTTTTCTTGCACGTTATTAAAATAATGTTATGGCTTTTCTCTAAGGATAAAAAAATTAACATACAGCATTTAGTTCAGTGCCTTCCAAGGGTATATACTCCCTAAGGAATCTGGTCCTTCTCCTGCACTTCTATGGTTTCAGCACATAGTGCAAAATTTGTATTTATGGCTGCCTGGAGGTTCCATTTAGGCAATTTAAGAGGTAGGACCTGTCCAGTTGCTGCCATGGACCTGTAATTTAAGGGTTCCCCCAAGCATAACCCTACTGAGGTTACCTGGATAAATCAGATCCTCACAGAGTCCTGAAGCCCTCAGGAACCAAGTTAGGTACTGTTTAACACACTGTTTGGTTTGACCTGTTAAGTCTGTATCCTGAGAGGTGGGAGATGGATTTGGGAGAAAATCTGGGCTTATCATAAAGAGTTATCCTTCATTGTCAGTCTTCATACATCTTAGTTGTTCAGCAATGCAAGATGAATTTTCATGAGACATGAGTACATGCTGTAACCCTGGAATTTTTTACCCAATACACAAAATGTGCTCAGTACATATTTTTGAATGAATGAATGAATGGTAGGATCTCCATTATTACTACTACTATTATTATCTATATTCCTTTATAGTACTGAGAAAAGAAATTAATGTTTCATAATGCACTATGGACCCATAAATTCATAAGTTCAAAATTCATCTTTAGACATAATGAACACTGTAGAATTGAATGACAAAATCAGAATCATATTTTATATTTCTTAGCAAATTTTGACATAGATTGATATACAATATTTGAAAAAAAAATGGAATTTAATCAAAAAAGCCTAACACCAAAACTGCATAACTGGGTTAGAATTTTATAAAATTGAGGAAAATAATTTACTTATCATTGCACTACATTGTTAATAAGGACATGGCCACTACGGTTTTAAAAAGGCATTGTATGAGACCTTCAGTTGCTGCCACCCCAGAAAAACAGTGTTATATTCTATTCAACATCCATTACTCTTAGAAAATTTTAATAAGCTGGAAATAGACAGGAACTTAGATAAACAGCATACTTATAAGTGAAAAATAACAAATGTCCTCATTAATGCCTGATAAATGATGTGATGCCTCCTGTTTTAATACTAAAACTATACATATGCTTTGCTAGAGTGTTATTTGCCAATTGCAAATAACAATAAGTAAAAACAATTCCAGAGAACCAATACAAAAATTTGTTGGGACAAACAAGATTCAGTAAAATAAATGGTTACAAGATAAACATCGAAAACTCAGTAGTTAACAAATTAAAGGGGAAACATCATGTGATCACCTCAGTATATATATATATGGAAAATGCAGTTGATAAAGTTCAAAATCACTCCTTAAAAAAACCTCTTTAGTAATAGAAGAGAGTGTCCTTAGCCTACAGCATAAAATCTATAGAAAACTTATTTGATGATGAAACATTGAAAGTTTTTCCTTTGTGATAAGGAACAAACACAATGTTTGCTGTCAGTGCTTCCACACAGCAGTGAACTGAAGGTCTTCACAGTGCAATGGAGTGAAAAACAACTGTCATTATTTGCAGATTGCACGACTGTGTGTGTACAAATTTCAAAAGAATATATAAATGTATTGTCAGACTTAAGACAGTTAAAATTAAATTACAATATTACCTACCCAGGAATATATCCAGCAAAAGATATTCAAGACCATCCCAAAGAGCATTCTAAAACTGGATGGGAAGATAGAAAAGAAGATCTAATTAAATGGAGAGTTATACCATATTTAAAGGTTGTATATCTCAATAGATCTTAATTCTCCCCAGACTCATTTGTATATGCAATGCAATACTAATCAAAATCCATGCACATTTATTTTGTATATGGGTGAACTTGATAAGCTGACTCTACAATGCATTTGGGAGGACAAAGAGCCAAGATTAGTGAAGAACCACCTGAAGAAGAATAAGTTAAATAACTTGTTCTTCTGGATTTCAAGACTTCTTATAAAATGCTAGTTATTTAACACAGTGTCATATTGGTGCAGTGATAGACAAATATCAAAGTGAAGAGTCCAGAAACAGACCTATGCATATACCAACCCTTGGTATTGGATAGAGGTGAATTAGTAAGGAAAGGATGGTCTTTGGATTAAAAAATAACAAAATTGATTAAATGAGTCCTTATACATCTATTCTTTGAGATACTATGTCACTGCTTTTTAAAATATATGTTTTAACTCTGTGTTCTGATCAAGAAAGGTCATTTATTCAACAAACATTTTGGGAGCAGCTACTATGCACCAGTTATTATAAAGTTTTTCTTCCAAAATGCATTGTTAAGTTAATAAAACAAATGACTACATTTCATGTAACTGTGATTTTTGACTCCTGTATTTCGCCAACTCCCATCTTACTCAATTGAAAGTCCTTACAAAATCTTGTCCTCCTTTATCTCTCTGATTTCCTTCCTCCTCCTCTCACTCTGTCTCAGCCACTCTTCTGTTCTTTGTTTTCCATGAAACATTGCAGTTATTCATCTGACACTGAGCTTCTGGATTTCCTGTTGCTTCTGCCTAGAACGTTGTCCATCAGAAAGTCCTATGACCTGTTCTCTCAGCACATTAAGGTCTTTGTTAAAGCATTCCACTCTTTTTTTGATTGAGTTACCACTGACTATCTTACTTAGAATTCCAACACTGTTATCTATCCTCACACTCCCTCTCCCCATTACTTGTTTTATTTTATATAGCACCTATTATCATCTGAAATACTATATATTTAGCTGTTTATTTCATTACTGCCTGAGTTGCCATGTTATATAAGCGTTATAAAGACAGGGATTTTTGACTGTTTGGTTCATTGCTGCATCCAAACACTAGAATAACACCTAACATAAAAAAGGAGTACAAACAATGCCTCTGTGTATGTACACACACATAATTATATAGGGAAAACTCTAAAACAATACTACCAAACTGTTTGCAGTTGTTAGTTATAGTGAGGAGGGCGACAGTGGAGGAAGGATGAAGAACGCCTTTTACTTTTTATATTTTTCTCTTGCTTGAATTGCATATTTTTAAAATTTAAGTTGTAAATACCCTCCATAATGCAGAGAGCAAAATCCAAAAACTAAGGCCAATGTCTACAACAAAGCTAGATATATCCAAATACCCTAAAATACAAGGAGGTAAACCACTGGCAACTACACAACCTGTGTGCTATCAAACCTGCAGGGGAGGAAGCTAAGGAGAGCAACCTGTCATCTGATTGACCTGAGAACAGGAGCCACAAAGAATCCATAGGTGCTCATTGGAAAGATTAGCAGATCAATTTGACAAGAGCAGTTTGAAACTGTGAGGGACTTTTGCACATTACAATTTGCAGGGAAAAGCAAAGGGTCTGTAGCAAATCTGAAAAAGCTAGAGTATCTATGAAATCTCAAAGGTAATGCACCGAAGCGCCCTTCCAGGAAAAAACCCAAACTGAGGAGAAACTGCCAGGAGTATATTCCAGAGAAAACGAGGATAATAGGAACAAAGAAAAACAGAAGTTGTGATAAAATTGGGAGGGAGGCAACAAAGTAGACATATCTCAGAAAGTATGAAGAAAAAAAAAAGAAAATGGAACTCTAGATGCTTGAAAACCCTCTGTTCCTTCATGAAAGTTCAGAAATACGAATTTCATATTAAAATGAGCAAGCAAAAAGGATCACATTTAGATGTCATACAAAATTATAATAAGAAAGAAAAATCCAATGCAAAATAATGTTCCTGCAATAAAATTATGCCAAAAAGACAATCACTGAAAGAGTAAAATCTAGTTTATATTTAAAATGTAACATATTTCAAATTGAGCTTAAAGAAATTTAGAAAGTGATAAAAAAAATGTGAACGAGCAGCATAGATCACAATTAGAAAAATAGGCAGAAATGAGGTAATCCAATCCAAGAAAGAATTAGAAAATAGCAAAAACAGAGGTGGGGGGGACAAGGGTAGTATATAATGATATTATCATATAATTAAAACATAAACACCTGCTTAAATACAAAAAAAAATTTTAACTTTGAAAAGCAGAGAAGAAAAAAAGCCCCCTCCCAAAAGACCAAAGAGTGAAAAACATTTCACTTAAAATGCTTGTATGTTAAATATGGTATTACTGTATGCTACAGTTTTCTATACTAATTGAAATTCATAAATATATGAATATATCAAAAATAAGATTTAAAAGTAAATGATAAAAATTGGGCCATTTAAAAATATATTTGTATATAGGGAGAAGGAAGGAATTGCTTATGGAGTACAGGGATAAAAGCTAAGCTTTGGGTGATATATATCATTTTGTAGAATTAACTTTTTTGAATTACGTAAATATTTTAAATAGTTATAAACTAAAATTAAATGTTAAAACATCGCTAGAAATGGAAAATAAAATAAAACAAACGTAAAAAAGACAATATTGCAAATATGATTTTATATTTCATTTTATATTTCTTTTATATTTGCTAACAATTCAAGATATGAAATTGAAGTTTGTAAAATAACATTTAATAGTTGGGCTCCAAATAAACTTATGTGGTTCTTGGTATTTTTTTTTCCCCCACATCTATCATAAAGAAACAAAACCATAAATGAAATGAGTCAATGAAGGGGATGTTGCTTACTATTCTTTTTTCTTTCACTTGTACAGGAAAATAAAAGAAAGTCTAGAGTGTTTCCCTGTAAAATTGAATAACTTGATCCATACACTTGCACAAATGTCAGCTGTAAGCCCTACCAAATCTACTTCACAGACTTTTCCCCAAGAATCCTGTATGCCGAGTACAACCAGATCAATTCAAAAAGCGGCTATTGTAGGATTCAACAAGAAACACAGTAATGTAAGTACCAAGTATGTCATCATTACTTATATATCATTTAACGTCATCTCCGACTTGTCTTCAGTATATTGTACATTCTTCCTTATACCATGATATTTTTTTTGCTATGCAAATGAAAAATCAGTTACTGTTTGAGCAGTGCCATTGAGGAGCATATTCTAAGGAGAAATCGTAACAACTAGAACTATTAGTGGAGAACCACCAAAGAGAATATAAATGAAGAGCTAAATAAAGTGTCCACCAAAAGAAAACAGCAGAAATTAGGCAGTCTGTTCTCACCATACAAGATTATGATATCTTTATAATCGTACATTTATAGCTAATTTTGCCTTTGCCAGTAACATCTTAGCTTCAATGTTTTGTTTTTGCTGCAAGTCTCTTGCTTTGTTTAGTTTACATGAAACCAGACTTTAGAATGTATTGAGGGCTAACATACCATCTTTTGATTTTTGTCTACTTACTTTCTGCAGCTGTATCTAATCCAGGTGATACAGAGTAACAACGAAATGAGCCTGACAGAAAAATCATTTGACCATTTTTCAAAACTTCATAGCCAACTTCAGAAGCAGTTTGCATCATTGACTCTCCCAGAGTAAGACTCACTGTCCTCTGCATATTGTTTTGCCCCCAATACTTGTCCTTGAATAAAATAAAAAGCTACTGTTACAGGATTTTCAATTTGTGAGCACAGTATTCTGACTCCAATGCCATTGGACCTGTCCCAGCAGAGAGCCTATATTGCTCTCAGAGTAAAGAATGCTTTGCCTCATAAAGCAGAACAAGGTTTGCAATTTTCTTTTTGCTTCCAGCCATTGATTTTGTAGAAAGAAAAATTCAAAATCTATTTTGTTTTTCAGCAATTATCATGTAAATTTCTGTATTTGTCTGTTTCTAAATGTAATATTTTCAGGTTTTTCTCTAAAAGTAAAATCGAAATTGAACATACATAACTAAATTAGAAATCTTTACTTCTTCAATAAATAACTGTAATATAAAGCTTTGGTATGATTTTTCTATAACAAAAAATTAAATAATCAATTCCAACTAGTATGTTAATAATTCATTTTGTTATTAACTTCGACTTGAATTATCTAGGTTTAATCTTTTCTTCAGCTTCTTTTGAGGAAATCTTGAAAATAATTACCTTTACTAATGTTATGAGAAAAAAATAGATATAATCAGACTACAGACATAATGAAAATAACTTCTGTGCAAATGAACCTTTTAAAATTCATCATTTAAAATTAGCCAAATTTAGTAATGAACTTCAGTTTCTAGCAAAGATGTTATTAACTTTACAATGATGAGCTTCCTAGTAATTGTGATGATATTGGCACTTAGGTACATCAAATGTTATTTTAGCTATCTTGGATTTTTGTTAAGTAAGCAGTCCTGTTGTGATGTGAATGCCCATGCCTTCCTTACCTGATAAACTTTGTACCTGTGGATTTTTACTAGATTTTCAGGTTTATTCACCTTGCAATATGCAAATATAAGCAACAATATCAATGGATGGAGAGATATTTCACAATCTAGAAAATTGCGTGGTTCACATTTATTTAAAAACTATACTTATAGATGTCACAGAGGTTTTGAAGTACCGATGCTTCAAACATCAGAAAGTCAAGGAACTGGAATTGAGAGCATGTTCAAGAGTTCGAGGAGGAAGTATAGTTCTGGAAACTTTTATAAAGCACACCAGTTTTAAGAATTACCCACAAAAAGCTGATGTAACAACTGAGAAAAAAGATTCAAAGTTCAGCTGCAGATACTTAATTCAACATCAGGAGCTGTCATTGTATCCTACTAATTAATCATTTAGAAATATAAGTTATTTTTGTTCAATAGCTATGCTTTGGTTTCAAAAATTTCTCTATTCTACACATTTACCCCTCTAAGATATATCAGTATTTCTTGCAAAACTTTAAAACTGCTAATGTTCTCTCTCCATATGCCTCTTCTCAGTCTCCAGTTTGGGTTAAGATTCTGCTCTGCTCCTAACTACTGGCTGGCAATGGTACCTCAATTGGCTTAAAACTATTCAAGCAATTAAATAGTTTTTTGCATGCTGACACTCCCAAGGAGGCCAAGGCTATGGCATTGCATATGAATGAAGGATGTTTCCTCTGACTCCTAAATTTACTGAGAGAAACCCTACCAGAGTTATGTAAATCCAATCTGGAAACTGATTAGACAGTCAGAGTCATGAAGAATAAAATGAAAATTAGCCATAGCATGTAACAGTGGCCTTCAAATTGGGCTATTTGAACATCTGGGGTACCTTCCAAGAGACCATGAGCATGGGAAGCTTTCTTAAAATGAATGGTCTTCTTTAAAATTAAATTGCTAGAGGAGGGTTGATTTCTTTTTGCTCTTCTACTTTCACCACTGCTTTTCTCCTACCCATCTAGAATCTTATTTTGGTGCATTTCCCTGGGATGTAAAAAACCCTGAGGATGAAACAATAAGGCAGATCAAGATGTTGGCATTCATATTGAGAAACTGAATTATTCTAATACGGATACTCTGATACTCAAATACTGATAGTGATATTTGGCACCTAGTACTCTCAGGTATCAAAACTGTTTGCCAATCAGGTGTTTTCAAATCTTTCTTTGTTATGAACAAAATTGTGGGAGGACACGGTGGCACTGTCAGAATAACGATGATGAAAATAAATTTCAATAACTAGTCACTATGCTATATCTGGCATAAAACTCTAAAATATTTCAAACAACTGAATGATATTACTATGGCAGAATTCCTCAATGTTCATGTATTTATTTATAAGCAAGATTTTTTAGTACATATATTAAAAAAACAACACAAGAGCAAAAGTGATCCTGCATCCTGCTTTATTCCAGAAATAAGGACATTCATCCACTGATACATGCGCTAAATTTGAAAAACAGCCCAATTCATGTTTATCAAGCACACTTCCAAAAATTGTTGCTTTTTATATTTAAGAAAGATGTAAATTCTGTATCTTTGATTAATTGTGTATTGGTGCTAGTTTTTACATTAACTAAATACAGATGAAAAGTTTCAATACTTTAAACCTTGGAGTTGGAGACTTTTTAAGTAATAAAATGTCAATGATATTGATAGGCAAACATAGTTTTGGACTCCCTCACACTTCCAACAGGAAGCAGTATGTGGGGTGGCCTGAAATTGTCTTCATACTTCTGTGAGTTTGCTGACAACTCTTCAGGATCCTCTATACCCCTTCCCAAGAAAGTGTGACAGCCCCTTCCTGATCCCTGCCACCCATGCAGAGGTAGGAGGCAGCAGCAAGACTGCAACCAGAAGAAGCTGCTAGCTATTCCTTAAAAAGGATGTGTAACCAACAAAGACACGTTGCCAAATGCTAGCCATCAGCAGGTCATCCCACCCAATAGTTGGTCTTAATCAAGCCTAACTCATTAAGATGAATCACAAAATAGTATAAAGGAAATTCTCCAAGTGAGAATCCAGGGGAAGGTACCACTTCTTTGCTTCAAAGGACCAAGATCAGATGGAGGCATATGTCACTTAGCAGTTGAGTCATCACTTTCTAAGTGGCCTCCTGAGTCCAGGGTTTAATGTTTAATTTAGTTAGTGTAGCAGTGTCTCTAGTGAACCCAGAAAAAAAAATACACTCTGACTTTTTGAAAAGTTATGAATCATTAACTTCAGAGAGCATTTACTAAGCTTCCACAAAAATTAAAGGTCACTCTAAAAAAGGGTGGTCTGTCATAAATATGGTACAAAGGAACAAATAAATCAATTTAATATGTTAAATTAAATTAATATTAATGGAAGTTAAAATTGCACAGTGACCATAGCTATATTAATGAAACTTTCAGGAATACTTATGCATATTTTTTATTTTGTTGTTTTTGTTTAATTAAACTTAGAGTTACACGGATGGAGAAATCCCAAGCTCTCCTGCAATTAGACTTGACTATAGAATGCTGATGCATTTTGCCTGTCCTCACAGCCATGATATTTAGTACTTAAAATAGAATTTCTTTTCAAAATGCTTTCTTTGCCCCTTCCATCTGATAATGCTGTAACTTTGTAAACAATCTTACCACGCAGAAGCCAATTTTCAAGCTAACATGCATATACTTTTCTTCTTTAAAACAGGTTTCCTCATTGGTGGCACTTACCTTTTACAAATTCAGACCACAAAAGATTTAGAGATCTAAATCATTACATGCAGCAGATATTAAATGGATCACATGAAGTTGCAAACGTATGTTAACAATTTACTTTTACTTGTTTACATAAAATATCAATTATTTTGTGAACTATTACTGGGGGTATTTAAAAACATGTTATGATAATATCCTTTCAGTCCTGCATTCATTCAACAAACGTGCATGTTTATATGTAAAAAATCCCTGACCTGAGTGAAAACTGTGGTGCAGCAAAGATATAGAACCTCAGCCTCAAATACTTGATGAAGTGAAATGTGATAAGTGAACCATCAGTGCTACATAGTGTTCTAGAGGTTTAGAAGATTGAGAATTACTTCCAAGCGTGATAAGACTTCAGGGAGAAGCAAGCTTCTTAGCTGGGCCTTTCACAATGGTTAAGATTTAATGGAATTGGCTCGGGGAAATGTTTCAAGTGGAGCAAAACAGCATAGGAAGAGCATGAGTGGAAGAAAAAGCAAGGGATTTGTATTCATTTCCTTTTTCTGCTCTGACAGATTACAACAAATGTAATAGCTTAGAAAGACACAAATTTTTTCTCTTACAGTTCCAGAGATCAGATGTTCAAAACAGGGTCTTATAGGGCTAAAAAATCAACGTATTGGCAGGGTGGGGTCTTTTTGGAGGCTCTAGACAAGAATGTGCTGCCATGCCTTTTCCAACTCTAGAGTCCCTTCTAGAAATTGCACCACTTCAACCTCTGCTGCTGTCATCAAATCTCCTTCTCTCACTCTGACCACCCTGCCTCCCTCTTATAAAGATTCTTGTGACTACATTGGACCCACCCTTTTATAATGCAGGATAACCTTCCCATCTCAAGAGTCTTAAGTTTACCCTCAGCGTCACTTTTGCCAATGTAAGGTGACATATTCACAGGTTCCAGGATTAGAATGTGGACATCTTTGGGGGTTCATTATTCTACCGACCACGTGGGATATATGGAAAAGTGCAGGGACACGATCCTGATGGATCTCGGTATTTCTGTGGGTAAAGTGTAAGAAGAAGAAAAAACTAGCAAAGAGGTTGGGGCCAGACTGATAAGAACTGAAGCTAAGCCTTAGAGAATAGGGAGGAACCAAAAGCAGTAAAAACAACAATGCCCCTCAGTAGTCTGAGAGGTCGTGGCCCTCCTAACTGGACTGGAACACATTTAAAAAAAAAAATAGCCTTTTAAATTAAAAGATACAACCCATATACAGAAAGATCTACAAAACAAAATTGAATAGTTGTGATGATTCATTCTAAAGGGATCACCCATGTAACCTTGTGATAGTTTCAAAATATGTCTGAAAATTCTCTGCCGTGTGAAATGGTTAAGCTTAACCATGATAAATTTTCTTTATCAAGTAAAGAAAACCTTGAAAAAGCTGAAAAAGTGATCAGACTTCATCTAGAGATATGAATGAGGCTGATCTGGATAGAGGTTCTAAGGTAAATCAGAATACAGGGTAAAGGATGATATGGCCCATATTTTCAAATGTCAATCCCTGTGCGAGATCAAAGGGAGAAATAAAGTTTATTTGATGCAAAACTAATATTTTGGGTAGCACATTATCTAATTTAACTTGCACGGTCAATTTACTTGAACACCAAAATTACAAGGAATCTTGAATAGGGTGTGAGATCTTGTTGGTTTGTACAGATTAGGGTGATGGCCCTGATATATCCCAGAGTAATTTGGGCAGAGAATAAAAAATATTTGCAAAGTCCCCTGGGGGGACTGGGGAGACAGGAGGAAATATTCCACTTCCCCATCTGGGGAATTCCTGATATTCTTGCAAGCAGTGGGGACAATCAATTCAATAGGCTGAGCCCTCAGGTGATTGTGAAAACCTTGTTTCTAGTGTTCCTTTCATCCAGGGTATGGACAGATAATTAAAAAAATAATAATAAGGATAAAAAATAAATAAATAATAGGGGGAGATAAAGGGTAAAGACTGGGAAGATTGAAATACTGTAGGTCAATGGGATGGAGGGCTAAGGCAAATGGAATATATGAGTTCTTTTTTATTCTTTTTATTTCTTTTTCTGGAGTGATACAAATGTTCTAAAAATGATCATGGTGAAGAATATACAACTATGTGATGACATTGTGAGCCCTTGATTGTGCAATATGGTTGGACTGTACATGTGTGGATATTTCTCAATAAAAATTTTTTTTTTTAAAAAAAGAAGATAGGTAAAGATATTTTAAGCATTTACCTCAAAGCAGAGGACTTAAATTTTAGGAGTGATGTTTAAACATACTTACTATGAATTTATATTTTCCTGCCTTTAATTTTCTTAGGATAATAATTTTATTAGAAATGCATATGCCTAAATATATGTAATGAGACTGGTGATAATTATGTTTGAGTAAAAACATCTTTCTTGAAAAGAAAAAAAGGGGGCATGCAGCTTCTACCAGTTTCTCTTGGGACACTCACTCAACAGAGCCTTCAGCTGCTATCAAAACAGGTGAGCTAACCTGAGCCGGCCAGTGGGAGAGACCACACAGAGAGATCAAGCAGAGAGAGGAGAGTCCTAGGAGTGCCCGCCAGCCGGCCGGTCCAGTCCCCAGCTGAGCCCCAGCCCCCAGCCACCAGCCAGTCAGCACCAACCTCGGGTCATGAGAGTGGGCAGTGCTCAGGATGACCCCCAGCCCCAGCCTCCAAAGGATGGCAACCTCCTTGGAGAGCCCAGGCAAGAACACCCTGGTCGCACACAGTCAAGCCCTAAAACTGATCATGATAAAATGACTGTTGTCATTTTAAGCCAGTGATGGGAATGACTCAGTATGCAGCAACAAATGCTGCTCAAGATGAAGAAATAGAACATTTCCAACAACTCAAAAGCCTCCCTGATGCCTTCTCCTAATCACGAAAGCCGCAGTCTCTCCCTATGTTGTCGTGTCTATAATTTAACCATGCCTCTCTAAATACTATAATTTTATTTTCTCTGGGTTTTTTTTTGGGGGGGTGGGGTGGGGAGAGACAAGATATAAATAGAATGATGCAGCATATTTTGTGCGTGTGTTTGGCTTCCTTTGCCCAATACGATGTTTGTGAGATTCATCCATTTTGTTGCTTGTAGCTGTAGTTCCTGTATTTTCATTGTTTTTTATTCTACTACTACATATACTACTATATATACACTACTATATGACTATCACAATTCATCTGTACATGGGCAATTGTAATATTTCTAATTTAGGGCAGCAACTATTAATGCTGCTATGAAATTCTTTTACCTGAATGTTTCAGTACACAAGCATTTTGGTCATATACCTAGCAGTAGACTTTCCGGATTGTTTGGTATGCTTACCCTCAATATTATAGATAATGACCAATTTACTCTCTCATTCCAGATGAATAAATGTTTCACTTTTCTATAACCTTGTCTATGCTCATTATTGTCAGTCTTTTACATTTTGGCCATTTCGGCGGGTGTGTATCTCATTTCATTTTTAATTTGCATCTTCCTGATTACTAATGAGACTGAATGCCTTTTCATATGTTGTTTAGTCATTTGGATATCCTCTTTGCTGAAGTGACAGTTCATGTCTCTTGCCAATTTTCTATTGAGTTATTGACATTCTTTTATCTCTTCATAGCATGTCTTCATATATCCTAGATGGAAATCCTTTGTAAGTAGCAAAGATTTTTCTGTCTTGTCCCTTTGTTCTCTTTATCGTATCTTCTGGTGAACAGAAAACTTTCGTTTTAATGTAGTAAAATGTGCCAGTAGCTTCCCATATGGCTAAGAGAACATACCCCATCCCAAGAACATAAAAGTAGTTTTTTTTATCTTCTAGAAGCTTTGTTGTTTTGCCTTTCACATTTAACTCTGCAATCCATGAGGAATAGGCTTTAGGGTGTGGCATGAAGTAATTTTATTTTTTCCATGTGAATACTTAGTTGTTCCAAAATGTTATTTAACAGACTCTCCTTTACTCATTGCTCTGCAGTGCCACTTTTGTGGTAATTCAAGTATCCGTCTAGGCACCTGTCTACCTCAAAGCCCTAGATTCTATTCAATTGATCTCTTCGTCTATCCTTGTGCCAACAAATTGTCTTAATTACTATATCTTTAATTGTAAGTCTTGATATCTAGCAGAGTAAGTCATCCTACCTTATCCTTATTCTACCTAGTGTTTTGGCTCTTCTTGGATCTTCTGATACAAAATGCTGCAATTTATTCCCTTTCCAGGCTTGGTGTCCTCTGGGGCTCTTGATCAGTTCTTTGGGGTACTTCTCAAAGTTTTCCAGGGTCCCGGCATTGTTATAAACCCCAAACATGGCCCTCTTCTTGTTCCAGTGATCAACCACTTCAGGGGTGGAAGAGTGAGCCTTACAGAGAACAATCCAGATAAACTTTAAAAATAACTTGCCAGTTCCAGGCAAAAAACAACTAAGATTTTAATTAAGATTGCAACTTAATATCTTCTAATGTATTATCATGGACTTGAATAAGTCTTTTTTTTTGTTTTCTTGATTATATTTTATTGTTTTGTGTATAGAGGTATTACAAATTTTTTGTTATACTTATAACTCTTTATCTTATACTTTTATGCCATTGAAAACAGTACCTTTTTAAAATTATTTTTCTATTTCTCACATATACATATACATAGAGAGAAGTGATTTTGTATATTGATATATATATATTTTTTGTATACTCTATGGTGGGGGTCATATTTCATTCTTTTTCCATGTGAATATACCGTTATTGCAGCACCATTTGTTGAATCTTTGTTTGTGTTTTCCTTTGTTTGTTTTGATTGTTTTTGGGAAGTGCATGGGCTGGGAATCGAACCCAGGTCTCTCGCATGGCAGGTGAGAATTCTACCACTGAACTACCCTTGCACCCCTGTATGTTGATATTTTAACCAACAACCTTTCTAAATTCATTTTTAATTCTAATAATTTATCTGTGTGACATTTTGGATTTTCTATTTATACAAATTGTCTGCAAATATTGACAATTTTCTTTTTCCTTTCCAATATTTATATATTTTCTTTTTCTTGCTGTTTTTTGGTACTCTCTAGTACTTCTAATACAAATGTTTAATTGAAGTGGGGAGGGCAGACATGATGGTCTTATTCCTGAATTCAAGGAGAAAATATCAACTATTTCTTCATTAAGTATGCAGGTTTTAGAAGCTACTCTTTATTATATGAAGAAAATTCTCTTTTATTCTAACTTGCTAATAGTTTTTAGATACTGTTGAATTTTATCAAATTTTTTTTCTGCATCTATTGGAGCTTTTTTTCATTATTTTGTTAAAATGGTGAATTACGTTGTAGGACTTTCATACTTAAACCAAATTTGCATTCCTAGGGTAAATTCCACATGCTCATAATGTATTATTCTTTTTATGTATTGCTAGATTTTACTTAGCATCTTATTCAGTGTTTGTTTACATCTTGGACATGAGAGTTTGGCCTGCAGTTTTTCTTTCTGTTAAAATCTTTGTCGGTTTTCAGGATCAGTAATTTGCTCACCTCATAATTTTAGTTGGGAATAATTCTTGCTTTATTTCTACTGTTTGGAAGGTTTGTATAAAACTGGTTTTATTTCTTTAAATAGTCAAGCCATCTAGGTCTGGAGATGTGACTTTCTTAAGAGTTATATAACAATTCACATTTTCTATTCCTTTGTGAATTTATGTGTCAAGCTTCAATTTCAAAGAAATTTGTACTCATTTGTTGCCATAAAGTTATAGTATCCTTTTATAAATTCTCTTGACATTTGCAGATTCTAAATTGATATCACCTTTTCCTTTCCTGATATAACATATCTCCTATTTCCGGATCAGTTTTACCAGAGGATTACAAATTTTATTAATCTTTGCAAATAATTAACTTTGGGTTTTATTGTCACTTTCTATTGTAATTTATTTTTCTATTTCATTTATATTTGCTCCCATATTTGTTATTTCCCTCTTCTTGCTTCCTTTGGTTATAATTCACTCTTCTATTTATAACTTCCTCAGGTGGTTACTTAACTCATTTATTTTCAACCTATGTTCTCTTATATGAAGTTCTAAATATCCCCTCATAATCAAGATTTAATTGCATCCTACAAGTTTTTACAAATCATATTGGTTTTCTTTATCATTTCTTCAAAATATTTATATTATTCTACTGATTTTTCTTGTGGCTGTGGATTATTAAGAAATATAATCTTAATTTTTCAAATATATGGAGTCTTTCTTATTTTCTTTTTGCTATTATTTTCTAGCTTAATTGCACTGTAGTAAGAAAGTATAATTTGTGTTATTTCAGTCCTTTGAAACTTTTGAGACTTGCTTTATGCGCCTGTATATGGTCAATTTAGATCCATATTTCATGTGTGCTTAAAAAGAAGTATTCTTTGGTTGTTAGATGCAGTGCTTTATATATGCATATTAATTCAAGTTGTCTGTATCTGTACTGATTTTTGCTTGTTTATTTCATCAATTAACAATAGAAAAGTTTAGAAATCTCCCACTATGTTTATGAATTTAACTACTTCTCCTTATCTTTCTGTTAATTTTTGCTATTATATACTTTGTGGTGAAGTTAGGATCATTCACATGGAGAATAATTATACCTTCCCAGTAGGTTAAATCTCTCACTATTATTCATGTGTCTTTTCTATCTCAAGCAATGTCTAGGTCTTAAAATATGTATTATCTAATATTAATATAGCCACACCAGCTTTCTTTTGACCAGTGTTTGCATGATACTTTTTTCATTAATTTACTTTAAACTGTTCTGTATCTTTATATTTTAGTTGTCACTTTTCTAATCTACACACAGATAAGTTTTGTTTTATATCAATAACACAATCTTTATCTTTTAACTGGATTACTTATTGACATTTAATATAGTCACTGATAAATATATGAATACATACATATATATGTGTGTGTGTATTTTCAAGTTTACCATCTCAGTAAGTGCTCTTTTGACCCATCTGATATATTTGTTTTTCTCACCTTTCTCCCTCTCTTTCTGTAAATTTAATATTTATTATTCTGTTTTCTCTCTATAGTCTTGGAACTTATATACCCTTTTACTAGACTTTTTTAGGAATTACCATCAAGATCAAAGCATCATCTTTAACCTACTTAAGTCTAATATAAATCTATATTTTTATCAATTCCCATATGATGCAAGATCCTTAAAACATTGTTATTGCTTTATATAATTAAATTTGTTTAGTATTCCTGTCATATTTAACGTTCATAGTCCCCTTTAACTCTGACTTTCTATCTGCAATTGTTTTCTATCTACCTGAGGAACATCATTTACTATTTCTTTTAATGTAGATTTGGCTATTGACAAAATCTCTAAATTTTTGTTGTCTCAAAATGTTTTTATTTCACCTTTTCTTGTGAAATATTTTTACTGAGTACAGTATTTGGGTAGCAATGATTTTTTTTTAAAAAATGTAAGCCTATCATTTCACTGTCTTCTGGGTTTCCACTGATTCTATCAAGAAGTCATCTAATTGTTGCTCCTTTAGGGAAGCTTTTTCCTTGGATCTCTATCTGCATTTAATATATATATATATATATATATTTGAGCAGTTTTACTTTAAGTTTCCCAGATATGGCATTTCCATTTATTATGCTTGATGTTTTAGGGCTTCTTGAATTCTTAGCTTATCACTTTGAATACTGCTTATAGCTCTTCCTTTCTCTTCTCTTTCTAGAAAAGTAATCACATATATATTAAGCCTTTTCATTGTATCCTTTACATTCTCACACTCTGACTCCTGTAATTTTTATCATTTTGTCTCTTCATGATTCATTCTGAATAGGTTTTTATAACCTATCATCTAAGTTACTAATTCTTTCTCTATCTGTTTTTAATAGGCTATTAAATCCATCACCAATGAATGACAAAATGTCCGATAACCATAATGATTCCAAGTGTCAGTCTTTGGCCTAATTGAATAGAGACAATTAACAATGAAGTGAAAAATAGAGGGGCATCTGATTTCTGGCCATGGTATGAATAGGATGAATATGGTATCTGTTCTCATACAATAGCAGGCTTTCAATATGGAACTCATAAATGTATCTTCTGTGAAGGTTCAAAGGGTGAGTTAATATAGAATTATTAGGAGAGCATTATTATGTGAGGGGAAAGCAGAGGAGGCAGGCATACATAGGTAAGAAAGGTTGACAAGACATGGTTTAGACAGTGAGGATTAATGAACACTGTTGCCACCATATTCATTTATGAGCAAAACTACCAAACACATAGCTTGGAACCTTCATCGCATTCACATTTGTTAATGTGCTACATTAAAGTACTACTCTAGAGGCTTCAAGGCCAGTTTTTTGTTTCATTTTGGGATGTTTTAATCTCTGTTAGTATTTAAATTCAGAAAAACTGAAGAAATTTCAGGCACAACATTGTTGGATTAAATTAAGTTCTACAATTAAAGTGGAAAAATATATAGAGCAGCGGAAAAGGAAAGGGGCATTTACATCATCAAACATGAAACACCATTGTGAAATCACAGATCCTAGAAATGCTGCAAGTGAGAATCCTGTTCTAGCATTAGAGTTATAAGAAGAGGAATCCTGTCTTGTCCTATAATAGTCCTTCAACTAAAAGAAGTTGAAATTTTAGGTATGCCTTCTCCCAAAGTAACACCCTGCTAATTCAATTCAATGAATTGAATTGTGCAAATGTGTACTCAGAGTACAGTAAGATCGCTTCCTTTAACTGGGAGTATAGCTTCATAGCATTTATGTTTTTCTAGCTATGCTACAAAATAAATAAAACAGTGCTATATTAATAGATCCCCCAAATAACAAGGATGAAATGTGCGAACTGCAGAGGACTGGCATATTAGCTGTCAGTTTTTGAAAAACTGTCTCAGTAATTCAACAAATGTTTGATTGCCTCCCTCTTAAACTCTCTGGTCAGGAATGCTAAAATACTACCATGTCAGCAATTGCTTCAGAATAACTTGGGAGGTTTTTTAAAAGTATAATCAGATTATGCTGTTTCTAGAGGTAGAGAACGATATCTAAGTATGTGCTGTTTTATAATAACCCAAAGTAACTCAAATGCCCAGACAGGCTTGGGAAACTCCACTCTGGGAAGTGGAAAGATGAAATGAGACATAGATGCTGCCCTAAAGAGCTTACAGACTATGTCAACATTATTACCATGTTGGTGTGAGCCAGTGGCCTCCGAGAGACTTTCATAACACCATGCATTGGGGTTTTCTTTCTCTTACTCCACAGGAACGTCAGTGGTCTTGATATAACATTCGTTATAAGGATTATACAGTGATAAAATGTAGTAATTTGACAGAGGTGTCCTCAAATGCTGATTAGCGTTAATAAGCAGTGTGACCTGACTAATTACCCAGAGACTCTGTGATGCATGTATGGTCAATTTTGAATTATCTTCAAATGGGCTGATCATGGAAAAGCATTATTCTTCTCCATTTGTTTGTGGACACCTCCCTGGATCACTTTGTTTATATTCAGGAAATGAAAACTAATTTTAAGATGAGCCCAACAAAACATTATTGGCCTAAATAACACATGAAGAATTCCGAAGTAAATCACGTTATTTTGAGATTTTTTTAAATTATGTATTAATGATGAAGCTTTTCCATATTCATATGTATTAACAGAGCTATCTACCTAATAATAATAAAATCCATAAAGTCAGGGTAGTACCATAATATTTTTTATTGTTTTACATGATATTAACTACTCAGAGGAAGTTTTCATAAATACACAAATATTTTTTCTCTTCCCAATAAAATAAGAGATTTAAGGTGAATTTAAAATGTCTGCCATATACTCCTATGATATGATACTGTTCATTTCTGTTCCTAAAGTAATCCTTCTAGATATACTTTTCTTTTTCTTAATTGCTTGTCATAGGAACATAGGAAAAGCAAAGATAGTACTTTTATGCCTAAACACTAAACTTCACACTCATTTATTCATAACTATTTAACAATATTTTATTTCACTGTATCTAAACTTGTAAAGATTTCTAAAACTTTATTGAGCATTTATTATGTGTAACAATCTAGATTAAGAGCTTTAAATTGGTTTGGAGGAAAAAATGGAGCGATTAAAATAATGCAATATATACTTTGCTCTCAAGGAACTTATTATCTGATAAGTATCGACATAAACATAAATAACATAAGTCAGTGAGTGGAAAAAAAGCGAGAAAAGTAAGTGGAAAATGCTGCTTGAATATAAAACTAGATAATATAAATTGCTAAATTCAGATAGTATTATGTGCCTTTCTAAAGACATGCTCTATTGCAAGCAGTCTTGCTTTTGTCAAGAAACTGAGATAAAGAGGCTGCTTTTAAATCCAAGACCAGAGCTAAGTTAGACATGAGAGTAGTTTCTGGGGGCTTTATTTAAAGACAGAAATGAAGCCCAGATGAAGGGATGCTTATAATTGTCTAGGATTCTCTCTGTGTCCCCCCATTCTATTTTGTCTCTGTCTCTCTTGCTCTTTTACACACACACACACACCTTATAATAGAAAACAAAGACATATATTAAGATCACAATTATACACTACCCCCAAATCTCTTTTCATGAGTTTGCAAGCATCAATTTAAATATCCTTGTCCCATATCCATTTACCTTTTATTTGTTTAGATTTATTCTCATCTCCATAACTGGCACAAACTTCTTTTTTTCTTTCAATGTTTTGAGTTTCATTCATGCAAACAGTGGCAGTGGCAAGAAATCCTTTTGTTGCTTTATTTTGCTGTGTTTGGATGAGAATCTGTTTTGAAATAAATATCTTTATAAAGATTAATACAGCCATGTAATAAAAATTGTAACAAATGATTATTATACCTACCCAAAAGTGAGGCCAACATTTGAATTTCACTGAGATATACAAAGTGCTGTAGTTTAAAATTCTGTAAAGCAACATTCATTGTGATTTTTAGTTCTGTTCAGTATTGTCACTTATTTCTGCAAGTCCCTTAAAATAAGGAATGATATAACTTACGTTGAAGCAATGTTGTTTTTTAAACAGAAATCAAATGTCAAAATAACCCAAATGGGCAAATCCTATCTTAATAGTGAACATATGTTTCTTTTTCACTGCTTGCTAAACCCAGATGTTAATTCCTACATTTGTCGCTACATTGCTCTTTTCTTATTTGGAGCTGGCTGAGATTATGTTGCAGGAAGGATAAATGTCACATGTGTATCATCAGTAAAACCAAGATTATTTTTCACAGTCTTGTAAAATGCTGATGACATTTTAGAACCAGAATTATAGAAGATATCTCTAGAAGTTCACTGTTCTTCACAGTGTGATACTTCCATGTAATTCCAATATGAATAGAGTGGATTGAACTACATTAAAGACTGGACACTCTGTCAAGCTGTTTTATGAAAAAGGCAATAAAATACAATTACTGTTCAACTTTGATTTAGAACTCTTATGGGGATTCATTTATATATTCACATTTTACAACACTTCATGGTGTTTGAAAGAGACAGACTTTGGCTTACTATTTTAACTCACAAAAACTAAATCTGGCGGCCAATTCTAAATGTTAGCTGGCCAGTTAATAAGTGGGAACACTGGATGTGCTGTTTTAAAGGAGGAAAAAAAAATGATCTCAGTGTTATATTACATTGTTTCTGATCTTTTCAAATATTTTAACTTTATGTCATCTTTGAGAACAAGAATATGTTCATAAGATTTAGGAAAAACAATTAGACTTTGAGCAAATTCAAATTGATCAACTCTAAAAAATCAATCATTTTAAATTAAAAATGACAGTATAATTGGTAAAAAAAGGTTTTAATAAGAACTCTGAAATTAAAAATAAGCTGATGCAGATTTTAATTTTAAACTGTTCAATAGGATTTCAAATTTGTTCTTTATTGACTACATTTTTAATTTTAAAGTGCACTATTAGCCATTAAAAAATCTCATAATAATTAGATATATATCTACTCTAACAGAAGAAAAAAATAAGTAACCACATAAAGCATTTCACATAGCCCAGTGCATGTACATGGATCATTGACATCAAAGATTAGTAACTTTAGATTCCCCAAGACAAATCTAACCATTCATTCATTTATTCACCAAATATAAATTAGTGCCTATAATATTCTAGGTAGAAGGGATGTTCAGATGTTTAACAACTATTAGGACACAGACACTGACCAATCATGAAGAATATAGCAATTTACCACCTTTGTGGCTATATATCAGGTAATATTTGGCTGAATATCAGATAAGATTTAACGTGACAGAGAAAACTGGAAGGAGCATTGTGAGATGTGGAAGGGCAATCAAGAGATTGGATTAAAACACAGTAAGTGTGAGTTGCCTGTGAGACTTCCAGGTAGAGGAGTCAAGCAGAAAGTATCTCTTGAGATATCTCTTGAGTTTGGAGGAAAAATTATACTGGAAATATGAGTATTGAAGTGGTCAGCATACAAAGGGTTTTCAAAGCCATGAGCCTGGGTGACATTAGCTAGAATGAGAAGCTTAACAGAAAACAGAGTAGGTTTGAGGACTGAACTCTGCAGCACCCCAATTTTAAAGTTTGAGAGATTGGGGAGAACCCACAAAGGAGACTGAGGAGTTTCAGTTGGACACCAGAAGAGTTGTGATGCCCTAGAATCCCAAGAGAAGAAAGTGTCTCAAATGTGTCGGATAATGCTGATGGGTCAAGAATTGAGAGTTGATCACTGGATTTAGAAAAATGCATATCATTGGTGAATTTGATAAGAACAGTTTGGAGGAAGTGTTGAGGACAAAAAACATGATTGGAATGGGTTCAAGGCAGAATGTGGAGAAGAACTGGGAATAGAGACTATAGAGCAATATTTGCAGAAACTTTGCTCTACAGATAAGGAGTAAAAAAAAAAAATAATAGTATACAGTGGAAAATGTGGTTAAAGATTTTTTTTATTGCAATAAATGAGAAAATACTTGTATCCTGATAGAAAGATCTATTTAAGAAGCAAAAATTGATGAGGCTAGCAAGAAAGGAGAGTGTAGCCAGAGACCATAGTGATAACCTTGAGTAAAGAAAAGAGTGTAAGACACTGTGCCCAAAGCAGCCTTAAATTAAAGCACTGACAGCACATCCATGTAATGGAGGGAAGGACAGACGTGAGGTAAGGTGATAGATGTGCTGTTGGGAGCTTAAGGAAATTCTTTTCTGTTTCTGTTTTCCAATCAAACAAGAAGCTCAGACACAAGCAAAGTAGGGGAAAGTGTATTGCAGTTTTGAGGAACTAAGATAGGTATGAAATTAGTCCTGTAGGTGAGTGCAAGAGTAAATGGACTAAAACTGAAATCGTTCCCCTAAGTTCAGGAACAAGACTAGTATGCCTACTTTCACCACTGCTGTTCAGCATTGTACTTGAAATTTTAAACAGTGCAATTAGGCAAGAAAAAGAGAAAAAAAATCGTTCAAATTGGAAAGGAAAATATAAAACTATCTTTTATTTATAGTTGATATGATCCTATATATAGAAAATCCTAAACAATCCACAATGAAAACTAATAGAAGTAATTTAAAAATCCAGCAAAGTTGCAAGCTACAAGGTTAGGATGCAAAAATCAGTTGTTTCTTTACACCAGCAAAGAGCAATTCAAAATGGAAATGTCTAAAAATACATTTACAATAGCATCTAAAACAATAAAATCTCTAAAGATAACCTAAAGGGTGAATGATTTGTAAACTGAAAACTACAAAACACTGTTAAAAGAAATGTTTAAAGACCTAACTAAATGGCTAGATACCCCATGTTCATGAAGGGGAAGACATATTTTTAAGATATCACAACTGCCCAAAGAGATCTACATAGTCAATGCAATCTCTATCAAAATTACAGCAGCCTTTTTTACAAAAAAATGGAAAAACTGATCTTCAAATTCATGTAGCATCACAAGGAGCTCTAAATAGCTACATAGCTACTTCAATATTAAAAAGAAGAACAAATTCGGAGATCTGACCCTTCCTGATTTTAAAACTTACTATAAAGTCACAATGACCAAAACAGTGCAGTACTGGCCTAGTGATAACATATGCACCAATGAAATTCTCTCTGGAATTGAGAGTCCATAAATGAACCCACACATCTATGGCCAACTGTATTTCAACAAGGATGCCACATACTTTAATTGGGAAAGAACAATCTCTTCAATAAATTTACCCTGACTTGTGTTCCTATTCACAGTAGCCAAAGCAAGCAGAGCAAGTGAAACTCACCAATTTGTTGCTCATTAGCACCTCAAATAAAAAGCTCAGTTGATAGGGGATAATTAAAGCTTTGTTCTAAGTGAGTTTATAGGATTATCTCTAAATTTTAGTTCTTCATACCATCTTTGTCCTCAACTGACACACATAATCCCGTGTTGACTCGAAGTAGGACTTGGCAAGGAGGAAAATCATGAAATATAACTAAGGCAAAAATCAATAACTAGTCAACATATTTTTATTGAGCAGTTGCTTTTTGGAAGTCATTGTGCTAGCTTTTATAGAGGGTATAAACTACAGTACCCTCAAGAAGCATATAATCTTGCTAATGAAAAGCACACATAAAAGAAAACACATAGCTACTAAGCAATATGTGATCTGCATCAAATGACGCATGAATAATAAATTTAGGGGGATCCTAAGAAGACGTCTTCAACACAGGGATGTAACTGACAGTGATGGGCAAGATAATGTACAAGGGAAGTTCTAGGGAGATATAGTCCAAGAATGGATGAACAGAAGCTGAAAGAGAAGAAAGGGGAGAGGGAGCTTTATGGATTTGTGGGGTTTGAAAGGTTTTGAGGGGGTTGCTGGGCTTTTTTGAGGGGGGAGATTGTTTGGTTTGGGTTTGGTTTGGTTTTCAGGTATATTTTTATTTGACTAACTGGATATTTGAGGGTGGAGTAAAAAATAGAAAGGCAGGTCTATATTTTCTACTCTGGCAGATAGTTTAGAGTTTTAAGAAATATTTTTCTAATTCCATCAAAGAATTCTAATCAATCTTTGCTCCTTTTCAACATTCCTTAAGTCTATTAGGGGTTCGCAACAGCAATCTTTAATAGAGTGGTGACAGTAGGCATAGAAGATTTTCATGAAAAAGATTCCCCTGCAGACTCTGTGTGGCACCCTTTGAGAAATTAAAACACATATGAAGGAACATACATGAAAGACTGGCTTGTGAGGTGAAACCAGAGATTCTAAGGTATTAGGTGCCTATGTTTGTGTTGTAGTTTGGAAGCTCAAAAGGGGTGGAAGTGTTGGCTATATGAAGACCATTACTGGGAATACTAGAGATTAATAAACCAGGGGCATCAGTGTCCCCAATATAAAGAATTCTTGTGTGGCACCCAATAGCAAAGATTGTTAGCAGGGGGGACATTGACCAGAGTAACACGTAGTTCTCCTAGGCATTGGCCATGCCAATGGAGCCTCCACCACCAGCAGCAGCAGCTGATACTTCACATTTCAAATGGGCTGAGTTCTAATGCAAAGGGGTGACAGATTGTCAGCAACTGTTTTCAGAAGGACTGTGATCACAAGGTCCAGGGCACATCTGGATCTATACCACATGTCACCAGGGCCAGCACTAATGAAAAGCCTGTGCCCCAGAGGCTCAGTTAAGTAGTTTATCTCTTAAAATTCTTGTTTTTATATGCATTCTTGAGGTCTAGCATTGCCATTTCCAAAACAAAGTTTTTGCATCTCCCATTTTCCTGATGAGGGCGATTAGTGGTAGAGACATTGACCAGAGTAACACTAATTCCTCAGGAAGCTGGCCCTGGGCAGAATTGTAAAAGAGCCAAAGCTCAGCTTTGGAATCTATGGCTCACCTCATCTTTGCCTCCGTCTTTCATCTTGGCATTCTCGGTTCTCCCTCCCTCAGATAGCTATCCTGTATTCTAAAGAACTTTGTTTTCAAATGGTCCTTAATGTATCATTTCATTTATTTTAGAACTTCACTGTATGTAAGAATCACGGTGGCTCACCCATCAAAAAAATAAATAAATAAATTGATGGGAAAATTGGATGTTCACATACAAAAGAATGAAGGTGGATGCCTACCTCACACCATATACAAAAATCAGTTGTAAATGAATCAAGGACCTAAGCATAAGATTCTTTGAAGAAAATATAGGGCAAAGCCTTCATAACCTTGGATTTGATACTGAATTCTTAGATACAAAACCAAAAAATACAAGCAACAAAAGAAAAAATAGGGAATATGGATTTCATCAAAATTAAAAAAGAAAAAATTCTGTACCTCAAAGGACATTATCAAACAAGTAAAAAAAAGCAACTTATTGAATGGGAGAAAATAATTGCTAACTGTACATCTGGTAAGGGTTTAATATCTGAAATATAAAAAGAACTCCTGCAACTCAACAACAAAAGGACAAATAAACCAATTAAAAATGGGCAAAAGACTTGACTAGACATTTCTCCAAAGAAGATATGCACATGGTCAAAAAGCGCATGAAAAGATGCTCACCATCATTGGTCATTAGGGAAATGAAAATCAAAATCATGAAGATACCACTTTATGCTATTAAAAAAAAACAGAAAATAATAAGTGTTGGTGAAGATGCAGAGAAAAGGGAACCCTTATAAATTATTGGCGGGGATTGTAAAATGGAACAACCACTGTAAAAATTAATTTGGTGGTTCCTCAGGAAGTTGAACATAAAATTACTATATGAGCTGCCAATCTCACATCTAGAAGTTGAAAGTGGGGACTCAGATATTTGTACACCAATATTCATAGCATCATTATTCCAATAGCCAAAATGTGGAAACAACCCAAATGCTCAACAAATAGTTGAATGTGTGAACAAAATGTGGTATATACATACAATTGAATATTATTCAGCTATTAAAAGGAATGAAGTTCTGATATATGCTACAACATGGATGGACCCTGAAGACATCTGAAATAAGCCAGATACAAAAGGACAAATATTGTATGACTTCATTTATGTGAAATACTAGAATAAACAAATTCATAGGGACAGAAAATAGATTAGAGGTTACCAGGGGCTGGGGGTTGGGTGGGGTAAGGAATAAGGAGTTATTGATTAATGCATGCAGAGCTTCTGTTTGAAGTGACAAAAAAGTTTGGGGAATGAATGTTGGTGATGGTAGCACAATAAAGTGAATGTAATTAATATGACTGAATTGTACACTTAAAATGGTTAAAATGGGAAATTTTGAGTTGTACCTATGTTACTACAATAAAACATTTTAAAAAGAGTTAATGGACTAGAGATATATGTAGAATTTCCAGAAAATCATGAAGACCTACTTGAGTGTATTGGGTATGAGGTTGCAGTGAGACCAATAAGCATGTTTTTTTCTACCTAAATTCAACAGGCCTGTTAAAGTTGCAGAGTTGGCAGAGAGGAACTAGGGCTGGGATTTTGCCAAAAGAATACAATAAAGGAAGAATGAGCAAAAGAAGTTGAAACGAGTAAGCAAGAAAGTTATTAAAGTGTACTATGGAATTTAATTTGGCCAAGGAGAGGCATTAGAACATGAAAAGAATGAGGGCCAATGAAAACTTAGAGTTAACAGATTGTTTGAATTGTATAAATAGAGGGAGTGAACTAGAAAGGAGGAAGATGGTGGCTTTAGACCAGAAGAGAGAATGGAATGGGTTCAGCCATTGGTCAAGACAAGATCAAGGAAACAAGTTTTGTGCTCAAGAACAAAAAATCCTGTTGATTTTGTGGCAGAAAGTTTAGGAGTTTCCATCTGCCTTTTATTTTATCTGATATAGGAAGCAAAGTCACCGGTAGAGGTCAAAGTCGGAAGTTTAGGTTCCTGGGGAAGATTCAAAACAGCCTTTACATAGGATGAGAGAAAAGATGACAGGAGACTGTCAGGCAGTGTTATCTGCTACAATGGCATCAGCCTATGATAACGGAAATACCTATTCAGTGGTACTGTTCAGATAATAACATAGGGTCTCATGGAGAGGACTGCTGTGGTTATATAAGAGCTTACAATAAATGTGTGTCGACAGCACTAAGGAAAAGCTATTCTGAGATTCACCTGTAAGCCCATTCATTTGGATCCAAGGTAAAATGTCAAGTTGTCCGGGATCAGAGCATCCCAATTTGAAAGAGGAGCATACTCACTCCTAGGCACTACAATTATACATAACTAGAACTTCTATTACAGCACTTAATCTAGCCTAGGGAGCACCTAGGCATCGTTCTGCCTCTAAATATCCCCTAACATTCCCCAATGCTATGAATGTACTCAGTACTAAGTGAACATTTGTGGAGCAACCTTAAGGGGTAACAGTTGCTCTTCAGTGTCCTATGCTACTTCTGTCATAAAACTATCTTCTAGAAAAGAAAAGTATGAGATTTATACATACCTATAAAGCTCAAGAATGGAAACACCTGTGGTGAGCTCAAGAACAAGTATACATGAGACTCTTGAAGAAATGTAAAGTAATCAAGCGTCCATTCTCATAAATGATGATTTTATTTGGGGTAAAATGATAACATTGGCAATGAATTTAGTATTTTTTTCTCCATTTATGGAATCTAAAACTGTTTATCTATAAATAAACAGTAATCACAGTATGTGAGCAATGTCTTCATGTAATAGTGAATAAGAGCAATAAATATAAGATATTAAGAAATATATTTTTTCTTGTTTTTCAGAGTGATTGTGTACTTAAATTTTTCCTGGCTGAGCCTGTGCAACAGATAAATGAAGAATCATCATTTGTGGACCTAGGTAAGTTCTCCATTATTAATATGTGCAATCATTGAGTTTCAATATAATAGTGCAAAAAATATTTCAACCATAATGTTTTCAATATTCAAATTAAAATCTCTCTTTAAGAATAAAGCTTTAAAAGCATTTTGTAACCATTTCCAGAGCTTCTTATCCCCTTAGAATATGTTCTTCAAGTTAAATTAAACATAGGTCTGTTTGTCCAATTATAATAACTACATGAGGCACACTCTTAACCCAACTTAATTAATTGTGCATTGAGATGAAATTTCATGTCAGAAACAGAGTTCCTGTTGTCCCCTATAGGTAAATCTTGCAATTTATTCCACGTTTTAGGAGGCAACAAAATAATGATCATGAATTATCTAGCAGTTTCACTCTTACCTTTTAAAGCTCAGCAATTACTCTACCTCTCTCACAAAATTCTTTTATTACCTGGATCCAAAACTAGTCTAGCGCAATTATCCACCCTATATTCAGCCAAAAGTGTTTTAATTCTAATTACCTTTTCTATCAACTCTCCTAGATTAACAGAGACTCTTTTTGAATGTCTAATCAATTTTAATCCTTTGTAATAGAAGTCCATTGCAAGCAATGGTCATCCAATAACTGATATTGGTATGATGTGTAAATTCTTAATGCCAGATCTTGCCCCACCACCACCACCACACCCTCCCCCCTCCCCTTTCCCCACCCCTGCTTCTCCCATTCTTCATTTTTATCTACAACCACCACCTGACTCTCTGCCTTTAAAGAATAGGCCCATGTGCCTATCCACCTGCTTGTATCTGATATCCTAGCTATTTACCTCTTAGGTAAATAACTCTGTACAGGCAGAGCAGGTTGTATAAATTTTAAGTAGCACAGTTATGTTTCTGTCTAACTTAGACTGAAAGTAACTTTAAATCAAAAACTTCCCAACATTTTACTCATTGTGTGACATTCCTTTTCTTTTTGATGCTTTCTTTATAGTCAAACCATAAACAATATTAGATAACAAAGGTGGGTTTTTTTGCATTATAGTACTTACCTAAAGAAGAATGATGTCCATAACTTAAAATATTTCCTTTTTTAAAATAAAATTCCAATTATGACAATAAATAAAAGCTAGAGAGATTTTTTCCAATCGATGTCTATAAACTTTAATAAATCATATTTCTAAAAAATATAGAGCATGAGGTTGATGATTAGCAGAATCCCTAGAGATGTCATATTTTTAAATAAGGTTCTAGGTTGACCACTATTCTTTCATTAAAGTCCCTCCAGAAAATTGTTCCTCTGTATTAAAAAAATTAAACTATGGACTGCTGTCAAAATTTAAATTTTGCTGATAATATCATTTCTTTGTAAGGTGTTTTAAAATACATACATGCAACCCCAAAATTAGGATTATTACTACAAAAACTAAAATGGTTGCTTGTGAATTTTTTATGCTTTGTTTATTTCTTACCACATAATACAACACTTAACATTTGTTTCAGCAAATGTAGTGAGAGACAAAAGATTTAATTTTCAATATTTTTAGATTATAGGCTGCACAGAAAACCTAGTCTATTATGTTAAAACATGAGAACACATTTTTCCAAGCAGAATATGAAAATCATTCCAACACACAAGGATTAGTAGAAAGTTCGTCCTTTCTGTGTCCTTAAAATCATTTTCTCTTTCACATTTCTGAATTCTTAATACTTTTGGCACAGAATATTGATTGATTCTAAGGGGGAAAAGCACAGTATTTATTGTAAGCTTTATTCTTGTGAGTTTTAGCACATAACTTAAAAAAATCATATTAGTAACAATTTATAACTCTGGATCTGGGAGATACTAATATTCTTTGCCATTAGGTACTAACTAAATATGCTTTCAGAGAGCAATAGAAGAATTTATCTTTTTAAAGTGCCAATCTAGTCGCCTTTCTCCTCTACTTAAAACTCTTCCTTGGCTTCCCATTGTCCTTAGACAACCTGAACAGTCACACAGTTTCCTGCATTAGTAAGACCCTGCACTTGGTCCTCTCTGATTCCACTGCCTTGAAATTCTTCATAATTTTTGAAACAAGATTTTCATTTTGCACTGGAGCCTACCCTAGGATAAACACCAATATCCTCATTATTATGTCCCAACAGAATCTGGCATCCAGCAGTTTCCCTTTCCAGTCTAATATCAGTCCCCTCTCCATGTTGATTCCTGTCCTTTTCCAGTTCCTCAACTAAGTCAAGCACTTCCGTACCTCAAGGATGCAGTTTTCTCAGTCTGAAACACTTGATTCCTATCCCACCTTCTCCATCCTTTTACACATCTTTCAGATATCATCTCAATTACTTTGCTAAATGCTCTTTCTTCAAAATACTGATGGCAGTGATGATATGGCTTGTGTTCTTATTTAGACTACATATCCATAAGGGCAAAATCCATATCTGTGTGCCTCAGCATTGAATCCCCAGGGTCTAACATGTCTGGAGATTAATAGATGTTCAATAAATTATTGAATAAATGATTGAGGGCAGAAAGAACAACTGTGGAAGACAAGTGATCATCTCTGCCAAGGTAACTTGTCATTTTTATAAAAGAACAAGAGGAAAGAAACTCACCTCACGCTGCTCCACTAAGACTGCATGTGGAATTCTCCTGGCACAAGAAATTCAAGCCCTGCCCTACCCCCAACAACAACAATTAGAATTCTCTTGAAGCATCACTTGAAAAAGACATCTTTCATTGCTTACACATGAATATTATAGACAAAAGAATCAACCAAGAGACCAAACAGAAAGTTCTTGGATTTTATCGTAAATGTACATTCTTTAACTCCCAATGATATGATCGTTTAAATTCCCCAAATATTAATAGAGTCCCATTGCTTTATAATACTGCCACAAAAAAGCAAATAAAATAATCTATTACCACATCCGTGCAGTTACTAAAACAGGAAAATATCTTTTATTGCTTTGACATACAGAAGGTAAGATTTTTGTGAAGGTATAGAAATAATACAGATGGTGGAATTGAGCATGATAAAAGAGAACATTTGTCACAAGGCTTAGAGGATGAAAATTAAAATCATGTTAGACTTCACTGAAAATTACACATGGTTGCAAACACAAGTTTTCAATTGCTGCCTCTCATCATTACTTCCAATTTGAGATGGTATTTTAAAAGGAAACTTGAAGCAATGCAGTTCATCTCACTGGTTAATGCCTTAGCTACTTGGTCCAGAACAGTCCAATCACTTAAGTTAGAAGTTGAACTATAGTATTCATGTTTTAAATTTAAATCTTAATGATATGGAAAGGTGAGGAGAGGACTCACACTATTTAGAAATAAATACTTGTATTAAGTTGTTTTAAAAAGTTTCAGTTGAGAGATTTTAAATATTATGCCTGTTTGCTGTATTCTAATATGTAACCTCATGTTTTAAATTAGGATATTAATTTAGACTTTTATTTGTGACTAATCTGGAAAGGAAAAGATGGAAAGAAGATAAAGGTAGAAGGATTTTTTTTTAATTACTGATTTTGAATAACTGGATGTTGAAGGATATCACAGAAATCTAAAAAAAATTAAGCAATAAAAAGTCTGAGTGTATTTAATTTTAGTGTTAGGAAAACACTAGCAAGAGCACAACATTAAATATAATTATGTGGTAGATGAAAATAGAGTGAGAAAGATGATAGATAATAATTTTATCTTTGCTTCTATTAGGAAACAAACATTAAAAGAAACAAAAGTCTAAAAATATTAATTAAAAGTAACTACTAGAACAAAAATAACTTCCTTAAGTTTCATAAGTACATTAAATTAAAACAAATAGCTTAGTGAAAAACTTTCTTCAATAACCATAAAAATATATAGAAGATAAAATAATAAGACACAACTCAGAGAAATATTGTCCATTATATCCATACATGTAAATGGTCTTAACTCACCGAGTAAGATTTTTTTCAATTAGAAAAATTGATTAAAAGCAAATCATAACTCTATACTATAAGTAAAATACACCTAAAACAAAGTGATTTAGAAAGGTTGCAAATTAAAGGAGAGACATAGGTTTATTAGGCAAATACGTGGAAAAAGAAATCAGAGAGCACAATCCTAATAAAGAAGAGGAGGAATTTAGACCAAACAGCATTGAATTAAAGAAGGACAAAACCTTTCATGATAATGAGGACAGTTTTCAATAAGACCTAAGTAGTTATGACTACATACCAAGTTACATGACAGCAATATATAGAGAGTAGAAATTATATAACATACAAGGAGAAATCCACAAAAGCACTAGTAGTGGGATATTCTGATTCACCTCTCTTTTCCATGGCAGATCAAGTGGGGGAAAATTTTAGGATCATAGAAAAACTAAGTAGCCAAATGATTAAAGCAAAATTGATTAATTTATATTAAATTTTTTGTCATGAAAAGAGAATATTCTTTCTCTTCAAGTGCCTGTTTAGCATTCATGAAAATAGATTACACAGTAGACCACAAAGAAAGAGTCAATAACTTCCAAAAAGTAGAAATAGTGTAGTCAATATTTTCTGATCACATTGCAATAAAATGAGAAATCAATAAGAATTTCAGAAAACTAGAGATCCTTAAGCTTGGAAATTTAAAAATAAAAAATTCTCTTTAAAAACTCTTCAGGCAAAAGGAATTACAAACCAAAACTGAAAAATTTCTAAAGAACCACAATAATTAAATGCTATGTATCAGGAAATATGGGAGAAAGAAAAAGCAATACTCAAAAGAAAACTTTAGGACTGTCATTGGAATAAAAGCCACACAACGAAACAAAAGAAAACAGGTAGAAAAGAATGAGTAAGTACAAAAATACAGAATTCTAAGCTTAGAATCCAGATTTGTTCTTTAAAAATAAATAGATAAATAAGTAAACAGACTGAAGCTATTCAATCAAAAGACTGTCAGGGGCTTTGTGCACGCAGATATACAAAATACAGAAGTAAGAAGCAACCATGGAAGGAGATGAAAATAAATAATGATGAGACTACTTTTTTCTACTCTATAAAAATAAATTATAAACCTGTCTGAAATGGATAGTTTCCTACAAAAATGCAATTTATTCACCAAAGGACTGATGGTTCTAAAGAAATAAGTTTCAAAGAAGAACTAGAAAAGCTTCAAAAGCACTTCCAAAAAAGTAGCAAGTTTCAGATGATTTCCAGAGGAGTGCTATCAAATCTTTAAAAAGCAGTTCATTCCCCTGTTATTTAAACAATACCAAAGCAAAGAAAAATACGGGAAATTGTCCATTTTATTTTTATTGGGCAAATAAAATATTGATACCAATAGCTTCAAAGATTACACAGATTGAAAAATTAATCTACATGCCAATTTCACTTATGAATATCAATGAAAAATTCTAAATTAAATATTAGTCAGAATAATCCAGCAATACACCAAAGGATCAGAAATGAAAGAACAATTCCATATTAGTAATATACAATATATGATACATATTATCATTCTAATAGATTTAGGGAGAAAACTCACACGGTCCTCTCTATAGACCCTGAAAGACATTTGAATAAAATCAAACAAATGTTCTTGATAAAACATTCAATAACATGAAAATAAATGAATAATGCCATAATATGAGAAAATAAATCTATCGTGAGTGGTACACACTAGGAAAGCATTCCCGCTAAAGTATAAGGTAGGGAGTGATGTCCATAAGCATCGTGACTAGTTTACATTATGTTGAAAGTACTAGTCAACATATGGTTCGCCCCCTCTCCTACTTCAGGTCTTTGCTCAAAATTTGCCTTCTCAAGAACTGTCCTGATCATCCATTTAAAAATGGCAATCTGCCCTTTATCCTGGTAATCTCAGTGCCTTTCTTTGTCCTGTTCTTTTTAATGTATTTTTATCATATTTAGCATTATAAATTTTACACATTTATTATGCTTATTGCTTTTATATATCTCCCCTGGTACTATTAAATGCCATCAGTGGAGTTCTGAGTAATATGTTCCAAGGGCCTGGAATAGTACCTTGTCCATATAGGTGTTCAATAACACATGACTATATGAAATAAAAAAAGAAATTGGAAGCATAAACTGTGTCAAGGAAAAGAAAAAACTAATACTAAAGAGTAACATGGTCATATACCTAGAAAAATAAAAGAATATGCTGAGTCTTTCACAAATGATGAAGTATAGCAAAATATCAGTTCAAAAATGATGTATACATATCTATTGCTTTTGTATCTACAAATAGCAACTAGGTGAAAAGTATAACAGATGAAAAGATCCCATTTACAACAGTGACAAAAAAAAAAAGTTCCCAGGAGTAAATTTAACAATAAATGTGCAAGACAAAATGAAGAAAACTTTAATGCGTTACTGAGGAATTTGAAAGAATCTTTGAACAATGGAAAGACAAATCATGTTCTTGGAGACAAAGGTTCAATATCATAAAGATGTCACACATCTCTGGTTTTTTTAAATACAACTTTAAAAAATACCGACATTTATTTTAACAAAATAAGCTATTTCTACAATTCATATGGGAGAATAAAGAAAAGAGAGTCCGGGAAATTTCAGTAAAAGCAAATAAATGAGTCTAACCATACCAGATGTAAATATGCATTATAAAACCTCAATAATTAAAACTATGTGATGCTGATGCATGAATTGATGAATGAATGGAACAGAATAGAATGTTCATAAATAGAGTCATATACATTCAGGTACTTAGTATTTTACCATACCAGCGGGAAAAAATTCACCAAATGATGTTTTGGAACAACGTACTTCACACCACATGCTAAGATAAATTCCAAATGGATTAAAGATTTTAAATATAAATATGAAATCATAATATGACAAATAAATGAAATCATAATTTGAAAATGAAATGAAATCATAAATACGACAAAGAAAACTTGGGAAAATCCTTTATTATCTTAGAATGGGTTGTGCTAACTATGATTCCAAATCCAGAAGCCATAAAATTGTGTGTGGCATAAAATACTATAACAAAGTAAAAAAAGGCAGATAACAAAAAGAATGAAGTATTTGAAAATTATCATAGACAGACCGTTGGTTACATAATACAGAACCAATCTCCTAGAAATTAGTAAAAAAAAAAAGACTAACAACCCAATAGAAAATTAAGAATATAAAAAAATAACCCACAAAAATGCACGTGGCTCTTAAACAACTGAAAAGATATTCAACCTGACTCATAAGAGAAATGCAAATTAAAATCACACCAATATCATTTTTTTTACATAACAGATTGGCAAAAGCCCAAAAATTTAATTAAAAAACTTGATTATGAAACAGCAGGCACTTTCATCACTGCTGGTGATAATTCAAATTGGTTCAACCTCTTTGGAAGGCAATTTGGAAACATTAATAAAATTACAAATAATAATAATAATACCCTGTGACCAGCAATTCTGCTGGTAGAAATATATCCTATGATACTTGTGCACAATTACAAAACAATGCATGTACAAGACTATTCATTGCAACATGGTTTGACAGCTATTAAAGACTGGTTACAACCCAGCTACCCATCAGTAGAAAACTGGTAAGTAAATTATGATACTTGTTTATAAAGGAATATTGCAAAACTGTATTTTTAAAAAGTAAAAAATGTTCTGTATTTATTGAATTGGAAATATCTCCAATAACTTTGTGCAGAATAGCAAATATACCATGCCTTTTTTTTACAAAAGGGAAAGATAAGAATACTTATTCATATTCATATACACTGAGAAATTCTGGAAGTATATAGAAGGAAATCCAGGTTGGGAGATACATTGGAAACTAATAAAATAATGATGGAAGAAATGGATGGATAGATATTAGGAATGGAGGAAGAGTTTTACTGTGTACTTTAAAAGTGCTTTTCCATTTCAGCCATGTAAATACATTATCAACTGAAAAAAGGTAGATTTTGGAGATGCTATTTTTTTAATGCCAATGGACACATTATCAATAATATGCAATGTTTTAGCTGTGATATTGCCATACAATACAGGCACCTCAATGCTATCATCCAATAATATTTTTTTATTGTAAACAGCAAACACATTCTTGACATGGTTACAATCAATGGCTCACAAATATCGTCACATAGTTGTGTATTCATCACCATGATCATTTTTTTTTGAACACTTGCATCTCTCCAGCAAAAGAAATAAAAAAGAAAACAGAAAAAAATTCATACATACCATAACCCTTATGGGTTATCCCTCTCATTGACCACTAATATTTCAATCTACTCAATTTATTTGAACGTTTGTTCCTCCTATTATTGGTTTATTTCTTATCGATGTTTTTTGCTCATCTGTCCATACCATAGATAAAAGGAGCATCAGAGATAGGATTTTCACAATTACACAGTCACATTTGCAAGAGCCATATCATTATACAATCATCTTCAAGAAACATGGCTACTTGAACACAGCTCTACAGTTTCAGTGCTTCCCTCTAGCCACTCTAATACACCATAAACTAAAAGGGGATTATCTATATAATGCTTAAGAATAACCTCCAGAATAACCTCTCCACTCTGAAGTCTCTCAGCCACTGACACTATTTTGTCTCATTTCTCTCTTCCTCTTTTTGGTTGAGAAGGTTTTCTACATCTCTTGATGATGAATCCCAGCTCATCCTAAGATTTCTGTTGCACATTGCTAGGGAGGTTTATACCCCTAGGAGTCATGTCACATGTAGAGGGGGGTAGGACAGTGAGTTCACTTGCCATGTCGGATGAGAGAGAGAGACGCCACACCTGAGCAACAAAGGAGCTTCTCTGGGAGTGACTCTTAGGCCTAATTTTAAGTAGGCTTAGCCTGTCCTTTACAGGGATAAGTTTCATAGGATCAACTCCCAAGATTGAGGGCTGAACCTACTGATCTGGTTGTCCCCACTGCTTGCGAGTTATCAGGAATTCTCCAGATGGGGAAGTTGAATTTTTCCCCTTTTCACCCCATTCCCCAAGGGGACTTTGCAAATACACTTCTTTATTCACTGTTCAAATCACTCTAGGATTCATCACACTAACCTGGACAAACTAACAAAATCTCATGCCCTATTCAAGGTTTCAGGTACTTATGGTGTTTGATTAAACTGTCCATATAAGTCAAATTAGTAAATGCACTAGTCAAAATATAAATTTTGCACCAAATAAACATTTTTTGCTTTAGTCTCACACACAGGTTGAAATTTTAAAATACAAATGACCATCTATTTTCAACACTCTGCAATATTGACACCCCTTTGTTCTTCCTCATGGAAAAACATGTTTTAATTTGTACATTCACTCACCATCATTGTACACTCTAGGCATTCCTAAATTATGCTGTCTTTATCATCTATCTTTCCTTCTGGTTTCATATGTGCCCCCAGCCCTTCTCCCTCTATCATTCTCGCATTCAGCTTCATTCAGTGTATTTATATTATTGTGCTACAATCAGGTAGTATTGTGCTATCCATTTCTGAATTTTTACAATCAGTCCTGTTGCACAATCTGTATCCCTTCAGCACTGATTACCCACTCTCTACCCTATTTCTATCTTCTAATAACCTATGTTCTTAACTGACATTCTCCAAGTTTCTTTATTAATGTTAGTTCATATCATTGAGACCATAAAGTATTTGTCCTTTTGTTCCTGGCTAATTTCACTCGGCATAATGTTCTCAAGGTCCATCCACATTGTTATATGCTTCATGATTTTACTGTATCTTATAACTGCATAATATTCCATTGTATGTATATACCACAACTTGTTCAGCTACTCATCTGTTGATAGGCATTTGGGCTATTTCCATCTCTTGGCAATTGTAAATAATGTTGCTATAAACATTGGTGTGCAAATGTCCATTTGTGTCCTTGCCCTTATGTCCTCTGAATAGATATCTAACAATAGTATTGCTGGATAATATGGCAATTCTATACTTTGCTTCCTGAGGAACCACCAAACTGCTTTCCACAGTGGTTGTACCATTTTACATTCTCACCAACAGTGGACAAGTGTGCCTCTTTCTCCACATCCTCTCCAGCACTTGCTGTTTTCTATTTTTTTTAATGGTCATTGTTCTAGTTTGCTAGCTGCTGGAATGCAATATACCAGGAACGGAATGGCTTTTAAAAAGGGGAATTTAATAAGTTGCTAGTTTACAGTTCTAAGACCAAGATAATGTCCCAATTACAAGTCTATAGAAATGTCCAATCAAAGGTATCTAGGGAAAGATACTTTGATTCAAGAAGGCCAGTGAAGTTCAGGGCTTCTCTCTCAAGTGGAAGGGCATATGGCAAACACAGCCAGAGTTTCTCTCTCATCTGGAAAGGCACATGGTGAACACGGTCAGTGTTTCTTTCTCATCTGGAAGGGCACATGGTGAACATAGCATCATCTGCTAGCTTCTTCTCCTGGCTTCCTGTTTCATGAAGCTCCCCAGGAGGCATTTTCCTTCTTCATCTCCAAAGGTTGCTGGCTGGTGAACTCTGCTTCTCATGGCTATGTCATTCTGCTCTGCTCTCTCTGAATCTCCATTCTCCAAAATGTTCCCTGTTTTATAGGACTTCAGAAACTAATCAAGACCCACCCGAATGGGTGGAGACATGTCGTCACCTAATCCATCTTAGCAACCACTCTCAATTACATCACATCTCCAGGGAGATGATCTAATTATAGTTTCAAACATACAATGCTGAATAGGGATTAGAAGAAATGGCTGCCTTTACAAAATGGGATTAAGATTAAAACATGACTTTTCTAAGGGACATACATCCTTTCAAATCAGCACAGTTATTCTAGTGGATGTCAGATGATATCTCATTGTGGTTTTGATTTGCGTTTCCCTAATAGCCAGTGAAGTTGAGCATCTTTTCATGTGCCTTTTAGCCACTTGTATCTCCTCTTCTGAAAAGTCTCTGTTCATGTCTTTTGCCCATTTTTTAACTGGATTGTCTTTTTGTTCTTGAGTTGAAAAATCTCTTTATATATTCTGGATACTAGACTCTAATATGTGGTTTCCAAATATCGTCTCCCATTGCATAGGCTGCCTTTTTTGCTTTCTTAACAAAGTTCTGTGATGCACAAAAGTTTTAATTTTGAGGAGCTCCCATTTATCTATTTCTTTCTTCAATGCTCATGCTTTGGGTGTCAGATCTAGGAAACCACCTATTTCTCTACATTTTCTTCTAAAAGTTTTATTGTCTTAGCTCTAATGTTTAGGTCTTTGATCTATTTTGATTTAATTTTTGTATAAGGTGTGAGATTTGGATCCTCTTTCATTCTTTTGCATATGGATATCCAGTTCCCCAAGCACCATTTATTGAAGAGATTGCTCTCTCCCAGATGAGTTGGCTTGACTGCCTTATCAAAGATCAGTTTCATAGATGAGAGGGTCTATATCTAAAGACTCTTTTCGATTCCATTGGTCGGTATAACTATATTTATGCCAGTACCATGCTGTTTTGACCACTGTAGCTTTGTGATATGCCTTAAAGTCAGGTAGTGTGAGACCTCTGACTCCATTTTTCTTTCTCAATATTTTTAGCTATTTGGGGTGCCCTGTCTTTCCAAATAAATTTGGTTTTTGTTTTTCTACTTCTGCAAAGTAAGTTTTTGGGATTTTAATTGGTATTGCATTGAACCTATAAATCAATTTACATAGAATTGACATCTTAACTATATTTAGTCTTCCAATCTATGGACACAGTATGCCCTTCCATTTATTTAGGTCTTCTGTGATTTCTTTTAGCAATTTCTTATAGTTTTCTCTGTATAGGTCTTTTGTATCCTTAGTTAAATTTATTCCTAAATATTTCATTCTTTTGGTTGTAATTGTAAATAGAATTTTTTTTCTTGATTTCCTCCTCAGATTGCTGATTACTAGTATATAGAAACACTACAGATTTTTGAGTGTTGATCTTGTACCCTGACATTTTGCTGTACTTATTTATTATCTCTGGTAGTTTTGCTGTGGATTTTTTGGGGTTTTTGACATATAGTATCACATGATATGCAAAAACTGAGAATTTTACTTCTTCCTTTCCAATTTTGATGCCTTGTATTTCTTTTACTTCTTTAATTGCTCTGAATAGAACTTTCAACAGAATGTTGAATAACAATGGTGACAGTACACATCCTTGTCTTGTTCCTGATCTTAGGGGGAAAGCTTTCAGTGTTTCCCCATTGAAGGTGATGTTAGCTGTGGGTTTCTCATATAGTTCCTTTATCATGTTGAGGAAGTTCCTTTCTATTCATATTCTTTGAAGTGTTTTCATCAAGAATTTTGTCAAATGCCTTTTCTACATCAATCAAGATGATCATGTGGTTTTTCTGCTTTGATTTGTTGATACGGTGTATTACATTAATTGATTTTCTTATGTTGAACCATCCTTGCATACCTGGTATAAATCCCACTTAGCCATGTTGTATAATTCTTTTAATGTGCTGCTGGATTTGATTTGCAGGAATTTTGTTGAAATTTTTGCATCTATATTCTTTAGAGAGATTGGTCTGTAATTTTCTTTTCTTGTAGTATCTTTGTCTAGCTTTGGTATGAGGGTGATGTTGGCTTCATAGAATGAGTTAGGTAGCTTTCCCTTCTCTTCAATTTTTTCTGAAGAGTTTGAGCAGGATTGGTACTAATTCTTTCTTGAATGCTTGGTAGAATTCACATGTGAAGCCATCTGGTTCTGGACTTTTCTTTTTTGGGAGCTTCTTGATGACTGATTCAATCTCTTTACTTGTGATTTGTTTGTTGAGGTCCTGTATTTCTTCTTGAGTCAGTGTTGGTTGTTCATACCTTTGTAGGAAGTTTTCCATTTCATCTACGTTGTCTAATTTATTAGCATTAAGTTGCTCATAGTATCCTCTCCTTTATTTCTGTGGGGTCAGTGGTTATGTCCACTCTTCCATTTCTGATTTTATTTATTTGCATCCTCTCTCTTTTTCTTTTTGGTAACCTTGCTGAGGATCCATCAATTTTATTGATTTTCTCAAAGAACCAACTTCTGGTTTTATTGATTTTCTTGATTATTTTCAGGTTTTCAATTTCATTTATTTCTGCTCTACTCTTCATTATTTCTTTCCTTTTTCTTGCTTTGGAGTAAGTTTGCTGTTCTTTCTCTAGTTCTTCCAAGTTAACAGTTAATTCCTCAGTTTTTGCTCTTTCTTCTTTTTTGATAGAGGCATTTAAGGTAATAAATTTCCCTCCTAGTACTACCTTTGCTATATCCCATAAATGTTGGTATGTTGTGTTTTCATTTTCATTTGCCTCAAGATATTTACTGATTTCTCTTGTAATTTCTTTCTTGACCCACTGGTTGTTAAAGACTGTGTGGTTTAGACTCCATATATTTGTGAATTTTCTCGCCCTCTGCCTGTTATTGATTTCCAACTTCATTCCTTTATGATCCGAGAGTTTTCTATGATTTCAGTCTTTTTAAATTCATTGAGATGTGCTTTGTGACCCAGCATATGGTCTATCCTTGAGAATGATCCATGAATACTTGAGAAAAAGGTGTATCCTGCTGTTGTAGGGTGTAATGTTCTGTAAATGTCTCATAAGTCTAGTTCGTTTATTATATTATTCAAATTTTTTGTTTCTTTATTGATCCTCTGCTAGATGTTCTATCCATTGATGAAAGTGGGGAATTAAAGTCTCTATTATGGTAGAGTTGTCTATTTCTCATTTCAGTGTTTTCAGTGTTTGCCTCATTTATTTTGGAGCACTCTGGCTTGGTGCATAAATATTTATGATTATATCTTCTTGTTGAATTGTTCCTTTTATTATTACATAGTGTCCTTCTTTGTCTTTTTTAACTGTTTTACATTTGCAGTCTAATTTGTCACATATTAGTATAGCTGCTCCAGGTCTTTTCCGATTTTTGTTTGCATGAAATTTCTTTTCCCACCCTTTCACTTTCAACCTATGGTTGCCCTTGGGTCTAAATTGAGTCTCCTGTAGACAGCATATAGATGGGTCCTGTTTTTTAATCCCTTCTGACATCTATGTCTTTTAATTGGGAAGTTCAATTCTTTAACATTCAGTGTTATTACTGTAAAGGCAGTACTTTCTTCTCCTATATTGCCATTTGGATTTTATATATCATATCTAATTTTTATCTTCTTACCTTTACAGAGAGTCTTCATTTCTACTCTTTTCTCCACACCTATCTCTCCTGTCTTTTCCTATCTGCTTCAGTGCTCCCTTTAATATTTCTTGCAGAGCCAATCTCTTGGTCACAAATTCTTTCAGTGATTTTTTTGTCTGAAAATGTTTTATGTTCACCCTCATTTTTGAAGGACAGTTTTACTGGGTATAGAATTCTTGGTTGGCAGTTTTTCTCTCTCAAAATTTTAAATATTTATTTATACCACTGTCCTCTCACCTCCATGGTTTCTGCTGAGGAATCCATGCATAGTCTTATTGGGCTTCCGTTATATGTGATGGGTTGCTTTTCTCTTGCTGCTTTCAAAATTCTCTCTTTCTCTTTGATATCTGACAGTCTGAATAGTAAGTGTCTTGGAGTATGTCTGTTTGGATCTATTCTGCTTGTGGTACACTGCACTTCTTGGATCTGTAATTTTATCTCTTTCACAAGAGATGGGAAATTTTCAGTGATAATTTTCTCCATTAGTCTTTCTCCTCCTTTTTACCAATCCTTTCTTCTGCCTCTTCAAATCTAACATTATAAATGTTAAAATGTTTTTCCCATTTCTTCTGCTGTGCCTTTCATTCCCATAAGTTCTGTGATTTGTTTTTTCAGACTTTCAATTTCTTCTTTTGTTTGCCCATTGCCTTCTTTATATCCTCCCTTAACTCATTGATTTGATTTTTGATGTGATATTTCACATCTGTTTGAACATCCTGAATTAGTCGTTTCAACTCTTGTATCTCATTTGAATTGTTGGTTTGTTCCTTTGACTGGGCCATATCTTCAATTTTCCTAGTATGACTCATTATTTTTTGCTGGCTCCTAGGCATTTGATTTCCTTAATTAGCTTATTCTGAAGATTATTTTCAGTCTTTTACCTAGAAGTTTCTTGCTGGATGGCTGTGTTCTCTACATGTTCTTTGACATTCAGTTCAGCTTATTCTAGACCTCTATCATAGGTCTTGTTTAATGGATCTGAGTTTTTGCAGCAATTGTTTTTCTGTTTCTTGCCCTGCCTATATGGAACCTTTTCTTTTTTTAGGAGAGTCTATTTAGATATTATAGACCCCAGATTTTCCCAGACTAGACTGGCCTCTTCTCAGGAGAAAAGTCACCTGCATCAATTTTCCCTGAGGGTGAGACCCTGCAACTTGACAGACTTTCCTATGAAGCCTCTAGACTGTGTTTTTCCTATCCTGCCCAGTATGTGGTTCTTGTCTGCTTGCAGTTTCCCACCAATACAAAGTGATGCAGTGCCTTTAACTTCAGTAGACTCTCTCTGCTGGGGCTGTGGTTGGGACAGAGGAGAGATTGTAGGCTGGCTTTAATTGCTTTAGCTTTCCAGTCTCTGGGGTCTGAATTCCTTGAGGGAGGGATTCCATCTGAGCTGGGCCCCACCCCTCTTCTAGGGAACACACAGCCTCCAGGGAATTAACTCTTTTCACCTGACCAGCCTCTTTTTCTCTTAGACAACCTTAATTCTGCCCTTGCCTGGGGCAGTTGGAGCCTGAGAAGCCTTGCAGTTCTCTTTAATGAGTTGTTCAGTAGCAGAAACAAAGCAAAAATATAAAAAATCCTTTTCAGAGCAGAACCCCCACTCCTCAGGTTTGTTAATCAAAAGCTTAAGTTGGTACATTGCTCTATGTATCTCCAGGTCCTATTTGCCCTCCCCACCATGTTTTTTTAGGATCCAGCCCTTTTCAAGTATTTTGTGCTGTCCGATCCAAAGAGTCCATTTTTTGTTTTTGTTTTTGTTTTTGTTTTTGTTTTTTCCCCATCAGCCCTGCGGCCTCTGTGCTGGGGCAAAAACTCCTTATACTTTTAGTGCTTACTCAGTGTTTATCTGAGCTGGGGCTTATTTTCATTAGTCAGAATTTGTTAATTAATCTGTAATTGGAGCCTGGTTGAGCTAAGCCCCTACTGCTAGTAAAGTCTCTTTCCTTTCCCCTCCAGGAACCAGCCTGTGGTAGGGAGGCACTTGGGGGACTTACAGTTCTGTGTGGTTTCTCATCTGGTGCAGCTTGTCCAGACTGGTGTACACTGTGTGTCTGGTCACTGATGTGGCCCCAGTAGTTGTTCTGTACTGTTCCTAGCTATTTACTAGATGCTCTGGAGGACAAATTAAATTCCACCATCTTGGGCTCTCCAATGTGGAAACTTTTGACCATCCAATAATATTTTAACAGTTCTTGAAGTTACTATAAATGATATGAGTTATGCATGATAAAATTCCCCAGACAGACTTGAAGTGGAAAACAAAATGTTTTAGCATCTTCTTGTCCATGTGAAGCTATTCTCAAAGTCCTCTCGCTGGGTTCTTCATTTAAAACCTTTCCCTTGTTTGTGACTGCTCACCCCTACCCCCTGCCTTTTTTGAGATTTGTAGCATGGTGTTTGAGCATAGACTCTAAATAGACTAAGAGCAGAAACTAATCCTGCACCATTTATTGGCCACATGACCTTGGACCAAGTTATTTGGCTTCTCTAGTCCTCAGTTTCCCCAGCATAGATTTGCTGTGAAAAATATAGTGAGTTAATGTTCATAAAGATTTTAGTCCAACATTTGGCACCCAGTAGGAGTTCTAGCAATATTATGTACCTCTACTGCTAGTGTATTGACTGCTAAGACTTCCAAGAGACCTTTTTTACCAGGATCTGAACTCTGGCATGCTTTGATGGATACTCTGATTATTAATCTTGCTCTTCAGGTCTAGGATGGAATATAATCTTCAGTCCGTCCAAATGCCTTCCTCTAGTTGTGTCATTGCTATTTAGGCATTCAACCATAAATTTATGCTAATTTCCTACCTTTGAATTGAAACTTTTCTGATTAAACACATGGAGTTTCCACTTAATAATCCTTTCACTCTTTAATTCAAAAATAATATTCATCATGCATCACAAAGTCATCGGCGGTTTAGCATGCTCACAGCAAAATTTCAACTGCACTTCTTAAATTATGAAATGCATTTTATCTCAGAACCAGACACAGAATTACCTCATAGTGTCTCTCACTCATACTGTCTCTCTGTCATTGTTATTGAGATATTTTAATTCCGAATGTTTTGTGTTACATTTATATAACTACCATTTCAGTGATAAGAAACACTCTTTCCAATGTTAACAATTCATATTGTTAACAATAAAGTTAATTAACGTTATCTACTTGCAATGTGTAAATTACTCTAATAAACTTGTAAAAGACTTTGGGGCAGAAATCATACCACTCAGGTTTAATTTTCAAATGCTAGAGAGGATTAAAAGGGTATGATTAACAATCAGGAAACAATATGGACCACAATGAGCACAACATAGAATAATTGCCAGATTCCTTGTTATTACTGAATTTCTTCTACCTAAATTCCCCCAGAAAATATACAACCAGAAATTATAAAGGAAAATACTAGAAAAACTTTAAACTATGCTTAACTCTTAGACTATAAACCAGAAATTTTTAATTGAAAAATTAAACTCTTCATTTTAATACATATAATTCAAAAGTTTACTTTGGTTATTAAATAAATGTTTAGCTTTATGGAACAACCATGTACTAAAGTCCTATGAGTATATAGGAAAAAAGTAAACCCTGAGGGAGATTTTAATCTACTAGGCAAATGAGACATGTAAGATAATGATTACCATATAAATATTGAGTGATAAGTGCCCAGGAGTTCAGAGGAAGGTAACACAGAAACTATTTTCCATTTTAATTGGGCTTGGTAGAAAGCTGAAAGTTCAGTAACCAAAAATGGTGGAAGAGATCAATTTCAAATGAAGGGAATTACATGAGCGATGACTGGAAGTAAATATTAGAGCATGTTTGTGGACCTGAACACATTGACAACAATATAGAATAGTAATGAGAGATAAAACAAACAGATTAATAAGAAGCAACAATTCAAGGCTGAAAAATTTAAATATTTTCTCATAAGCAATGGGAAACTATGAAAGGTACTTTGATCAAAAGAGTAATTTTATAAAAGTTGTTGGAAGGAGATTAAACTGTTAATTGTATACAAATGGGTTTGGATTGTGGGGGAGGGTAAAATAATGTTCTAGTACTTCTAAGCAAAAGGTTTTTATGGCAGAACTAAGTGCTGTGGGACTAAAAAGGAAGAGATGAGACCAAAATATACAGAGAATGACTTTTACTCACAAACATGAACTGGAAGCTTGTGAATCTTATCATTTATCTTCTCAATATTCCAAAATAGGTAGCTATTACTTCCATTTTACAGAATGTTGAATTTACTCAAGATGACGCAGTCATAAACAGCAGTGCTAGAACTTGAAATCCAGACTATTGCCTACTAAAGCCTATACGGTTAGCCCTTATACTCTTTAATACTTTAAGCTCATTATAGTGAATGTTAAGGGGAAAAGCAGTATCAAAAATGACACTGGGCAGGCCACGGTGGCTTAGCAGGCAGAGTTCTCGCCTGCCATGCCAAAGACCCAGGTTCGATTCCCGGTGTCTGCCCATGCAAAAAAAAAAAAAAAGAAATGACACTGAGGTTTTAAATTTAACTAATTGGGAAAATAACAGTACCAATCAAAAGCAAAACAGAATACTAAGAGGAAGAGTTAGTTATGGAAGATTGGAGTCAAACCCCACCTTTATTTAACCAACCCAGCCTCCTTGTAATGTATTATGATTTCAGCATTATCTGAGGAATGTTTCTTTTGCATGTTATTCATTGATCCTCTTTTAGATTTTTCAATGTTTGATTTATCCTGTGATGAGCATCTTCCAATTTAACTCACAGAAATTCTTTGTTTTATCAGGAGAGGTGTTTCCTGACAAGAAGCCAAAGGTGCAGTTAGTCATATCATATGAAGACGTGAAGCTGACAATACTAGTGAAACACATGAAGAACATTGTAAGTTCATTTTATCTGATAAAAAACATGGAATCCTATATTTAGAAATCATTTGCCTACTTAAAGCAATTAATGGCAACATTAATGAGAAGGATAGGGATGGCAACCAAGTTTGAGTGAGAAATGATGAGCCAAGGACAATGTTTTCTCCTACAATGACTGTGATCCTTGGGGTAAAGGTGATAAAATATTTCACAGGGGAAGGCCCAGAATGAAAATTAGACTTTATTCAAAATAAAGTGTCATAGAAAACCATGAAAAAGCTCTGAAAAAGAAAGAATAGCTAGAAGATTAAGGACTAGAAGAAAAGAGCTGGGTCCCCTGAGTTTTACACATAGCTTATCCTGCTAAGCTTGAAGGATGATTGATTCTTACCTCCTTAGGCCATGCCACCACCTTCCCTGTAAAGCCAAGAACTCTTAGGGTTACCCCCCAGATTCCCAGAGAACCTTGAGTTTAGATCACCATAACAGTTTTCATATTCTGATGTAATTGCTAGCCTGTATTTCTTTTTCCTAAAAAAAAATAGTATTTTTTTCCTATTTCTCTTTGATCACACCCCATTTCTGTCCAAGGATGAGTCAGGTCAAAGTCAAAGATGGTAATAGTACCATGTCATAAAGAAAGAGAAGGAACTTTCTGTGTCACAGGGTGAATGATGAATGATGAATCTGAGCATGGAAAACAGAAAAGTTTAAAATAGGCCTCTTGCCCAACTTATAGCCTTGCCAACTACTAAGATCTTCCTCCAGTCTAGTAGAAATTGATCTTCCATATGGTATAAAACCCCAGGAGACTATATTGGAAATGGAGAGAATAAGTAACACTATCCTGGCTCTCTCCTGTGTGTGTATAAATCACTCAGGACGTACTTGGAAAGATCTGAAGGGAAAAACTTTTCTCAACATGACATGCATCTGGAACATACTAGAAATCAATAAATATTTGTTCAGTGAACAAATAGCATGTTTGCTGGGGATACGTAATTATAAGCTCGGAATTAGCCAGATATTCAAGGATGTTTGCTTGTAAATCTGTATTGTTCTCAATCATGAATTTTTGTAATAACTGGGTAAATATTTGCAAATGTGCTTTTATAGACCCTTTTATTCATGAAAACAATACTTTTCGTTTGCTTTTCATAATTATCTTAAATGATATTAGCAGTTGTTTAAGAAACTCTTAGGTTGGGAACTGAATATTCAATTGGTTATCATTTATGGCTCTATGTATGTTCATGGAATTTAAGCATCTACATACATACATATGGTAAAATATCTAAAATATGGTTGATCGTTTTAGCAGAACTTGTATGCTATATGACAGCCTTGAAAATTGTCCTTTCAAAAATTAGATATTTATTCTGATAATATTGCCAGTGCTCAAAACATTCGAAAACATATCTGTTGAAACTGCTTTTAAATCCAATATATAAGCCACAAAGTGAACTGGGTGAAATTACTCAATCGTCACACCTAATCTTTGATCAAAAGCAATGTTAACCAACTTGGTCACCCATTCTATTCACCAGACGAATGCCCAAATCACTTTTGACAATTAAAAAAAAAAAAAATTTTATACTCAGATGATGTTGCACCACAAATAAGAATACTCAAAAAGACCTGGATACAGGAACCAAGGGCAGGGAGAGTGCGTGAGCAAGTCCAAGAATTTAACATTTAGATCCAATTATGGGTAAATGGCAAATGACCACGTTAATTCTACAAAAAAGCCAAAAAAAAAAAAAAAAGCATTTAGCTTCACTAGAGCCAATACAATGTCAATGGCCTCAGAAAAAGATATTAATAATGAAGTATTACTTGAAGTCTGACATCTCAGTTCGTCTCTTCTCCCTAATCTCTTAATTTAGCCTGCCCTGAAATTAGTCCTAGGATCTCTTCTCTTTTCTACCTCCACTCACTTCCTTAGTGATCTTTTCCTGCCTCTTCTGCATCCTGGAACTCTCCCCCAACATACAGGATTGTATATAAAACTGATAATTCCATAATTCTAGTAGAAATCTAATAGACATCATAAAATTGATATTCATCAAATCCAAACCTGGTTACCGCACCTCCTCCAAATCTACTTTTCTCTAAACTGATGATAGCACATTTTTATAATTATACCATAAACTAGGGTCCATGGTTTAAATAGGGTTCGCTGTTTTGTGTAGTGTAGTTCCATGGATTTTTTAAAAAAAATTTAATTCTGTTACCATATATACATCCTAACATTTCCCCCTTTTAATCACATTCAGATACATATTTTAGTGCTGTGAATCACCATTACAATGTTGTGTTACCATTACCACCATCCATTATCGAAACATTTCCATCATTCCAAATAGGGACCCTGAACTTAAGCCTTAACTTCCCATTCCCTACCCCTACCCTATCCCCTGGTAACTTATATTCTAGATTCTGACTCTGTGCATTTGTTTATTCTCGTTATTTCAAGCCAGTGAGAGCATACAGTATTTCCTCTTTTGTGTCTGGTTTATTTCACTCAGCATGATGGTGCCTTTAAGGTTCATCCATGTCATCACATAGATCAACATTTCATTCCTTTTTACAGCTGTGATCAGTGATTGGCCGTGCTCACCTGTGGTCTTAGGAAAGAGGATTTTTATGTCCCTCTGTCACTGGCAGACTAGCCAGGAGCTGGACCCCATGGAGACCTGCCATGGGAGTGGAAGATGGGCTCTGGTAGCCACTTCATACAGAAAACAATTTACTGTTCTTTATCATAATTCATCAGCATCTTCTTCCTGCTTTTCCCTGGATACTGTCAAGTGCTCTTCAAAATAGATGTCTCAGGCAGTTCCTGCCTGTTTAATAGTTTTTCCGGTGGAAGGACTGAGACCCGGAGCTCCCTTCTCTGCCATCTCCCCACAATCCCTCACAATCCAAATCTGCTTCTTTTGCCATCTTTCTCATCTCAGGAAATAAGATTTTTTATTCTTCTAGTTGATCAGATTAAAATCCTTAAAGTCATCTAATCTCGTCCCTTTCTCTCCTAAAATGCATTCAATTAATCAACAAATTCTATCAGCTCTACTTTCAGAATAAATGCAGAATCCCACCATTTTTCACCACCTCCACCTCTATAACCATTGGTTAAGGCTACCATCATTTCTCACCTGAATCATCACCATCATTTCTCACTTGAATCACTGCTATAGTCTGTTAATAGGTCTCCCAGCTTGTGCCCTTACTTCACTATAATCTCTTCCTATCCCAGAAGCCAGCATTTTTCCTTTGAGAATAAAAGATCCTGTCATTTTGCTCTTATCCCACTGGGGAAGGAGTCTCAGCTTACTTAGAATGGAGAACAGACTACTTGTTGATGGCCTATTAAGTCCTAGAAATCCAGCCCCCTTCACCTCTCCAGCTTCATCTCCTATTACTGATCCCTTCAACCACTCTGTTCCAGCCTTGGTGAATTACTTGCTGTTCCTTGTTCATATTGCTGCTCCAAGACATTTGTACAGTTTATCCAGAATGTGTTTCCCCAGGCTCATGACCCATTATTTTCCAGAGCTCAATCTACACATTCTAAATGACTAGTTTTACCATCAGTCTTTTCAGTGAAGCCCTCTGACTCTGATACGTAAAACTGCAACCCCACCCCTTTTTGCTGCCACTTCTACTCTTTCCTTCCTACTTTATTTTTTGCATTGCCCTGTATCATTGCTTTAATTCCTAGGCCCAGAACAAGGCCAAGTACAAGGCCCAGAACAAGGCAGGTGCTCTATGAACACTTTGTAAAATGAGCAACTGAAAACTAGGATTTTCTCAGCTTCCAAAAATCATTACAACAGAGTTCTCATGCCTTGTACTTTTTCACAGTTTCTTTGAAATGACTATTTTATTTTCTCTGCTTATCTGAAGACAGTGATAACATTATAATATAAATGACAGAAAAGTCTATCTATGAATTCCCAACATATTTTCTTTGCTTATTTCTAGTTTTGACTAATTGTTATTTATTTTTTGAGGCTTTCAGATTTCCACATGCCAAAGTAATCTGACTGAAGACATTTTGATTGATTTTATTTTACTATTAAAATGAATTATTATGCCTGCAGTTCTGTTATATTTAATATTAAGTTTGGCGAAAAGAATTGTTTATCTTATATTAAATCTTTGAAGCTTTGCTATAAAAATTACTTCCCTCCTGTGAGATCACAAGCTGAAACAAAATTACTAAAATTCTTTCCCTTCAGAGCAACACAATAAGATTTACTCTCGTGAACAGAGAGCAATAAAGTAATGCATTTATTTAGAAGCTTGGCCAAGACTTTTTAAAATAATATTTCATTGTATATGACAAAAGAAATGTACAAAAACCATTTCGATTTGAAATATTTTTGAAATTTCTCTCTCTGTTGCATTTTTCTGCGTAGCCCACTTTGAAATGCTCTCTTCCATTGACTTCTGCAATGTCTCTCCATACATTTTCACCTGATCTTATGGATTTCCCTAGTCTGTGTAATTTCTAAACTTGTTTTGTAAACTTTTCCTCTCATGCTCCAGAATATGAGCATTACAGAAGGCATTAAAAGTAATTGCTAAGGATGCCAAACTCTTCTAATATTGAATCTACCCATATTTTCCATATCTTACAGTGAAACAGAATAGATTATATAATTAACTTCCAGTGATTTCTAAGAACTTTTTACCCAGGATGTCACACTCTTCATTTACAGCAAATATTAAAATGCTAGAGCTGGAATTCATGCAATGACTGAGTTAAAAACCCAGTCAAATACATAGAAATTTGTATTTGTAGCTCTTCCTACCTGATCTCTCTAGTCTACAGAGTACCAGAATCATCCTTCTCCTATTTCTCTGCATTCGTTTTTCCTTTAGGAGAGATTTATGCTACCTGAGGAGGCAGTCTACACATGATGACTATCTATCATGGTGGTTTGTCCATGAAAATTTCTTCAGTGTATATACCAAGAGATTTTCCTGTACATAAGCATCACCTACCATTCAATTCATTAGAGCCCTGCAGACGAACCCCTAGCACATCTATTCTTTCTGCTGGATGACTTCCACATGATTTGTAGACACCTGGACTTTTCCAGGTTTTGTGGTCTTTAGATTTACTTGCTTTATATGACTATCACAAAAAGCTATTTCATCTATACAGTTTGTATCAAGAACTGTCGGACACTTTTAGATATATTAACTAATTAAAATCTCACCAAAAAAAAAAGTTAAGAAGAATTTATACCCCTTTTCACGGAATAGCAAACTGAAATTCAGAAAGTTTAAATCTTTGCCCAAGGTCCATAATGAACTTGAGAAGGAGCTGAGATATAAATCTTCAAAACTGTAAGAGCTATTACTTCTTGGTCTAGATTTTATTATTAGCAGCCTTTTATTCTACTAATGGATGCTTAGGCTATACCTGTTCCTGTCATGCACTTCCCAGAAAAGCCCATCAATGTCTGACCCTTTAAAAACATCTGAACATATTCTTCCATATGAAGAAGATGAAATACCCAGGTCTGATGGCCACTTTCTATTTTTCACACTCTCTAAAAGCTATTAATTATCCAGCTAAAGGGGGGGGAGGGGGGACCAAGAGAAAAGGATATCAAATACAATGTGAAACCTTTGACTTGCTGATTATAATAAGCCATCATGCATGTCCCGAGAATTAAAAATAGTTCTTGGGACTGTCATGTGCAGCATGGTGGATAAGCCTACTACAATCCATTCTTCCTGCTGATTGCAACTAAAATTATGGAAATATACAATAAACAACTACATGATAAATCTGAAAAGTAAAGAAAGGAGGCAGATTGTGGAAGGGGATCAAAACTTGGAGAAGTAACATATGTGAAATAAGTGTCCTCTTGTTTTTCCTCAAGCACATTGCAACTTTGCCCTAAGGGCAAGTCCCAATTGCAGAAAAGCTGGGTAATAATAGCAGGTGGGACAGCAAAACTGCATTAGAAACTGTCTTTATGATTAAAAGAACCAAGAAATGGGGCCTTTTTTTTGCCAAAGACTATGGGGGTAATCCTAGAGAAGAGAGAGATAGAGAAGGGAGACTGCATGTAATTTCGTGTATTATCCCTGAGCTACTCTTTAGCAAGACACACCCAAACCAGCATAACAAAGCCTTTGAGAATGAATTGAGATTTTAACAACTTCCCACAGAAGGTAAAACAGAATTTATGTACCTAATCTCCTGGATTCATTGCCTGCTTAAAACAAAATATTGACTTTCTCCAGAGAATTAAATAAGACATAGAATCTACACAACACAGAATTCACAATATCTGAGATACAATCTAAAATTACACATTAAAGAACCAGAAAAGTGTGAATAATCTTCAATTAAAAATACATTCAATAGATGCCTATCTTGAGATGGATCTAGATATTGGAACTATCAGACTAACTTTAAAGCAGCTATTATAACTATTTTCCATGAGGTAAGGGAAACCAGCTTGATATTAATGAAATGTTAGGAATTATTAGGAAAAAATAGAAACTATTTAAAAAGATGAATGTAAATTTAAGAACTGAAAAATGAAATATCTAAATTTTTAAAAAAACTCACTGGATGGAAGAGAATGGAGATGACAGAACAAAGAGTCAGTGAACTTGAAGATCAACTAGTAGAAATTATCAAATCTAAAGAACACAGAGAAAAAAGATTGAATTGAAAATGAACAGAATCTCAGAGATCTATGGAAACATAGCCAAATACCTAATATCTGGTTTTTTCAGACTCCCAAAAGGGCAAAAGACAGAGATTAGGGCAGAAAAAAATGTGCCTGTAAATAATGGCCAAAAACTTCCAAAATTCAGTGAAAGACATAAATGTACAGATTCAAGAAACTCATTAAAAACCAAAAGTGGAAAAAATCAAAGAAAACCATGACTTTACACATTGTAATCAAATTGCTGAAAACCAAACATAGTGAAAAAAATATCTTGAAATATCTTAGAGAAAATCCCAAACTTAGCACAATGAAAGCATAGAGACTAGAAACTGTGGTGAAGCAATCAAGTATAGAATGCCATGACATCATCTTCAAAGTGTTGAAAGAAAATGATTGTCAACTTAGAATACTTTAAACCAAGAAGACACATTCCAGTGAAGAAAAAAAGAGAAAAATTGCTGCAAGCAGCAACGTCTACTAAAAAAAAAGGTATCTATTCTTAAGATAGAAGCTGAGGCCATTGATTTGAAATGTTTCATCTTTTCTAATATAGGTAATCAGCATTATAAATTTTCCTCTAAGTGCTGTTTTAACTGTCATCCACAAATTTTAATATGTTGTGTTTTCCTTTTCATTCAGTTTAAAATTCTTCTAATTTCCCTTCAGATTTCTTCTTTGATTCATAGATTATTTAGAAGTATTTTTGGTTCCAAGTGTGTGGAGATTTTCCAGAGATATGTCTAATTAATTTCTATTTTAATTCTCTTGTGGCCAAAGAACATATTCTGCATGATTTGACTCCTTTTAATGTATAAGATTTATTTTATAGTGCAGAACATGGCACCTCTCAATAAATGTTCCTGTACAATTGAAAAAAATATGTATTTTGCTGAGGTTGAATGGAGTGTTCTATAAATGTCAATTAGGTCAATCTGGTTGACAGTTGTATTAGTTCCTAGCTGCTAAACCAAACATAAATACAATACAATGGATTGGCTTGAACAATGAGAATTTATTGACTCATTGTTTTGAGTCTAGCAGAAGTCCAAACTCAAGGCATCAGCAAGGTATTGCTTTTTCCCCAAAGGCTGTTCTGGGGCTGGCTGCCCAGGATCCTTGGAGTCCCTTGGCTTTTCCATCCCATGGCAGTGCACACGGCAGCAGCATCTCCTTTGTCTTTCAAGTTCCATTGACTTCCAACTTCTTACTTCCCTCATGACTTTCTCTCACAGTGTCCAATTTCCTTTGCTTATAAGGCCTTCAGCCATATTGGATTAAGGCCCACCCTCATTTAGTTTGGGCACTAATAATGTCTTCACAGGTTCTATTTACAAATTACTTCATATCCACAGGACCAGGGATGGGACCTGAACATGCCTTTTGTGGGGGACATAACTTATTCCCCCAAAACAATGTTCAAGTCTTCTATAGTCTTCTTGATTTTCTGTATACTAGTGCTATCAATTACTAATAGACAGATATTAAACTCTCCAATTAGAATTGTAGATTTGCATAATGTTACATAAACATTTAAGATTATTATCTTTTCTTGATGAATTAACTCCTTTTTTTAATGAAATGATACTCTATTCTGCTTGTATTCTCTGCTCTCAAATTTATTTTGTCAGATATTTATATAAACAACCCAGCTTTCTTTGGAGTAGTGTTAACATGGTATATTTTTTCCATCATTTTACTTTTAGCCTATTTATGTCTTTATATTTAAAGTAGGTTTCTTACATATATGCATGTGTTTGTGTGTAGCATATATACACATACACATACCATCTTTCTGTTTGTTTTCTATTTCCCCTATTGTGGTTGGTTAGCTTTTCCCTCTTTCTCTGACTTCTTTTGGGTTACTTAATTAATAGAATTTCATTTTATTCTCTTTTTTTGAAAGGCAGTGCTTCTTGACTGTAGCTGCTTTGTTTTATTTTGTTTACAGTTGCTTTAGAATTAATACTATACATCTTTAACTCATATACTATCTTCAGGAAACATTATACCACCTCATGAATAGTGTAAAAACCTTTCAGTGTTGTATTTCTATTTATCCTTCTGGGCTTTGTGTTATTGTCATATATTTTACTTCTGCAAGTTTTATTAACCCAGTTACTATCATTTTTGCTTTAAACAGTCAATTATGTTTTAAAGTTTTTTTTCAAAGTCTTTTACATATTTACCATTTCTGGTATCTTTCATGCCTTTGAGTAGATTCAAATTTCCCTCTGGTATCACTTTCTGCTACCAGAAAGACTTCCTTTATCATTTCTTATACATCAAATCTGCAGGTGATTAATTTTTTCAGCTTTTGTTTGTCTGAAACTGTCTTTATTTTGTCTTTGTTTTTTGAATGGTATTTTTGCTAGTTAGAAAATATTAGATTGGCATTATTTTTTTTCTTTCAGTACATTAAATATGTTTTCCCCTGTGTTCTGACCAGAAATTAAATAAGAATCTGGAATTATTTGTTTTTCTACTATTAAAAGATATCTTTTTGTTTGACTGTTTTTAAGGTTTTTGTTTTATCGCTGTTTTTTAAGCAATTTTGCTTTTGAGCTGCATTGTTGTTTCATGTTTGTCCTGATTTGGACTGTTGACATTTAAGATCTATGGGTTGGTTTATGGTTTTTATCAAATTTAGAAAAAATTTGACCATTATTTTTCAAATATTTTTCTGCCCTCCCTATTGCATGGGTTCCAATTAAGCTTGTATTAAGCTCCTTGATGTTGTCCCAGAATTCATTGCTTCATTCATTTCACTATCCTTTACCATAATTTTACATTCACTGTATTTAGCGCTGTGGTGTCCAGTTTGCTGCTAATCCCATTCACTCTTTATTTCAGACACGGTATTTTTTATCTTCAATAGTTTAGTTGGGTCTTTCTTATATCTTCCGTAATTCTAATTAACATGTTTAATCTTTCCTCTACCTTTTTGATCATTTAGAATATAGCTGCAATAATTGATAAAATGTCCTTGTTTAGTAATTCCATCATCTGTATCATTTCTGGGACTGTTTATACTTATTCATACTTCTCCTGATTATGACCATATTTTCCTGCTTCTTTACTTGCTTGGTAATTGTTGATTGGATGCTAGGCATTTTGAATTTTATGTTATTAATTGCTGATTTGTTTTTTTCATATAAATGTTCTTGAACCCCATTCTAGAAAATAGTAGCCTCGGAACAGTGCAATCCTTTTGGATCTTGCTCTTAAACTTTGTTAGGTGAGACCAGAGTAGCCCTTAATTGAGGACTAATTTTGCACCACAATTGAAGCAAAACCCGTCTGGGTAGCCTAACCTATTCCCTGTGAATTACAAGGTTTTCCATTCTGGCTAGTAGGGACAGGAAATATTCGTAGCCCTGTGTGATACTCAGGGATTATTCCTTTAGGCCCTTTCAGATCATCCTTCCCTTGGCCTCCAGGAGTTTTCTCACATGCATGAGCTGATCAATATATAGTCAAAGAGGAACTCTCTGCAGATCTCTGCACTCTCTCTCTCTCTCTGTGCAGCTTTCTCTTCTCCAAGAGTTCACCATGCAGAATCTAGCAGTCCTAGTTTCCTCAAACTCTCAGCTCTGGATCCTCAGCTCTGGAAAACAGCCTAGCTCCATCTTGGGTTTCCCTCCCTGCAGTGTTGTTCTAGTTTGCTAGCTGCTGGAATGCAACACACCAGAGACGGATTGGCTTTTAATAAAAGGGGATTTATTTTATTAGTTCTTCAGAAGAAAGGCAGCTAACTTTCATCTGAGGTTCTTTCTTACATGGGAAGGCTCAGGATAATCTCTGTTGGCCTTCTCTCCAGGCCTCTGGGTTCCATCAACTTTCCCTGGGGTGATCCCTTTCTGCATCTCCAAAGGCCTGGGCTGAGCTGCAAGTGCTGAAATGAGGTATGCCAAGCTGCTTGGGCTGTGCTATGTTGTGCTCTCTCATTTAAGCACCAGCTAATTAAGTCAAATGTCATTCACTGCAGCAGGCATGCCTCCTAGCCGACTGCAGATGTAATTAGCAGCAGATGAGGTTCACATACCATTGGCTCATGTCCACAGCAACAAAACTAGGTGCCTTCACCCAGCCAAGTTCACAACTGAATCTAACTACCACAAGTGTGATCAGAAAACTCTCCAGACACTAAGTTGGGTCAATCAGAAGGCTCACCTCACTTCCCCTATCAGGAATTACTGTCACTGTTCATCTGACATCCAATGTTTAAAAATCATTCTTTCATATATTTTGCCTTCTTTTTTAGTTGTTTCAGGTGAGAGGGTAAATCCAGGCACTGTTACTCCAACTTGGATGCTGAAGTCCCCATTCTTGGTGTTGACCCTACCAACTTTACAAAAGTGGGCCCAACAGTCGCTATACATGATTAGAGTAAAAATATAAGCTTCTATGGCACACACCTAGTAGTAATGTAGTTTTAGACACTAATTCCTCTCTTGTATAAAATACTAAAGTAAACATTCCAGGTTTACCAGTGGCTTTGCAATGTGTTCATTTTGGTACTCATGTTCTTTTCCAATATGGTTCCATGATCTTCCAGGCTACTGCAGAGATTAACAAACTGTTTTCTCTAAAGGGACATATAGCAAATATTTCAGGCCTGAGGGCCATCAGGTCTCTGTCACAACTCTGTAGTAGTAGCTAGCAATCTCAGATTATGATTGTTCTAGTTTGCTAGCTGCTGGAATGCAATATACCAGAAACAGAATGGCTTTTAACAAGGGGAATTTAATGAGTTGCTAGTTTACAATTCTAAGGCCGAGAAAATGTCCAATTAAAACAAGTCTATAGAAATGTCCAGTCAAAAGCATCCATCCAGGGAAAGATACTTTGGTTCTAGAAGGTCAATGAAGTTCAGGGTTTCTCTCTCAAGTGAGAAGGCACATGGTGAACACAGTCAGGGTTTCTCTCTCATCTGGAAGGGCACGTGGTGAACACGGTGTCATCTGCTAGCTTTCTCTCCTAGCTTCTGGTTTCATGAAGCTCCCCAGGAGGTGTTTTCCTTCTTCATCTCCAAAGGTCGCTGGCTGGTGGACTCTCTGCTTCATAGTGTTGCTCTCTCTGAATCTCTTATTCTCCAAAACATTTCCTCTTTTATAGGACTCCAATAAACCAATCAAGACCCACCCAAATGGGTGGAGATATGTCATCCCTTAATCCAGTTTAACAACCACTCTTGACTAAATCACATCATCCAGGGAGATGATCTCATTACAGTTTCAAACATACAGTATTGAATAGAGATTATTCTACCTTTATGAAATGGGATTTACATTAAAACATGGCTTTTCTTTTTTTTCTTTTTAAATTTGCATGTGGGCAGGAGGCACCAGGGATCGAACTCCAGACCTCCAGCACGGCAGGTCGGAGCTCTGCCTGCTGAGCCACGGCAGCTGCCCAAAACATGGCTTTTCTTAGGGGGCACACTTCTTTTCAAACCAGCACAATGATCATCTCAGGTTATATAACATACTATTATCTATAACTCTTTGTTTTCCCAAGTACAATTCCTAAACCAGGTTTGTTATAACATGGATTTGCAGAGTTACTTTTCAAGACATAAAAGAAGATCTTGCCATGTAGTGTATTGCTTTTAACCTCATTAGATAAAGTTCTTCATTCCAGCCCCTCGTGTCTCAACTCAATCCTGATTCTCTAATCCAGCATATTTGCCATAATATTTACGCTCTTGACACCTACACCTAAGGTGATTATACATCCATAAATTTATTTAAATTGTGATAAAACAGTTTAGAATGACAGATCAAGGCAAATATCTGGTCGATAAATAGAAAACACTTATATATTACCCCTAAAAACTGGTTTCTGCTTTTGCAATCCATCTGCTTTCTGTAATAGATAGTATAACCATATCATGTTAATAATCTCCCAGCATTGTATCTGTTCCTCACCATTCTTTAACAATCATTAATGAAATACAGTCTGTCTCTCTTATTTGTAATTTTTTATTAATACCTGGAGATAGAGGCTGAGGGTTAGAGATTTGGAATCATTTAGAGCAGTTCAGTGCATAAGGAGTCTAATTCCAGCTAACTCATAAACAACTCATCAGCATTTGCAATTGAGTAGTTTCTAAAAAATGAAATGAAGTTTAAAGCCTTACCTCTTACATGTTATTAAGATTGAGAAATGGAAAACTTGCCAAACTTCACAAACCACTTTAGTAACAAAGCCTGAAGCTGTAATTAGAATTCAGGATTTTTAGAAGCAATTCAATTTGTATGCATTGAGTCAGGCACAGAGAAATAATTCTATCAACTAGACTGTGACTTCTGTCATTAAGTCAAGGATTAAAATTTTTAATTTAAATATATATATATATATATATATATATATAAAACGAGATTATCATACCAATGAGTTTGCTATTTCTTTGAAGGGAGAAACCATTCTCATCACTTTTCTATGTCCTCTGGCAAATCATAGAAAAGTGCTTGACACATAGTAGTTAGGTTTTTGAATTGATCTTTTAAAATCATTACTGCAAATTACCTATTGATGAAAATAGTCCTATTAAAGGCTTAAACTGGTGTGAAATGAAGCAAGAGACCATCCTAATTTAATTCTTGTAGAATTAAAATCATCACGCTATATATTAATCAACAAACATAGGTTGGAAATATCATTCTAATATTTCTTTGATTGAAGCACACAACAAACCACTTTTATCACACTTCTGAACCCTGACACTATGATTTTATGAACAGACCCTCTTCATGTAGCTGATCTGAATTTCAAAATTGTAATTTGGCAGACACATAGATAAGGAAAATGCTCTTTTATCATGTTGCTTTGTTTCTGGCATAGACCTTAGGTTTTGATGGTCCTATCATATTTTAATCATCTTCAGTTGATTTCTGCTAAAGCCTACATTATCCTATAATTGGAAACATCTAAATTTTTTTAACTTGATAGAAAATTCTCATACATTATTCATCAAAAAGATAATAACCTATTAAGTACATTTAGGCTTTAGATTAATCTACAGAAGTTTCCAAAGTGTCTGATATTTTTAAACCATGTACGTATCTTTTTTGTCACATTCCTGATAAGGCTTGAACTAGAAGTACTCTTAATTTGAATCTAACAGTTTCCTTTACCTTTCTTTGTAGCGAATCAATCAGTGTAGTGGTTAAAAGCATAGGTTTCATAAGAAAACAGTCCTGGTTTCCTGGGGACAAGAATACTAACTTGAGGATTGTTTTAAAACAATGCTTTAAATATATTATCAATATGTGGTAACTATTATTATTTTCATTATGTATTAAAATTAAATATCTTCCTCATAACTGGTATGAAAACATTGACTCCTACTGGCACACCCTGTTGTGTGAGATGGTTTCACTTACTCTATAAACAGCTTCATGTTGTTCTTTGTTTCTGTACCAACACAGTGTTTACTTGGTTAGTTGGTTGGCTGGTAGCTGGTAGGTTGTTCCTCACTTTTGACAAACTTACTATGTTTTCAAAACAGTCTCATTCTTTGACATAAGATCAACAATAATAGTAATGAAAAATGTTTGAAATACTGTGTGCAGTCTGGGGCAAGAAGTAAAGATTGAAAAATCAGTATATTTAATTATTCCCATGCCTGAAACAATACCATTTAGAAGTCAACATTGTGAACAAAGAATTACTAATATACACACATACATTTTAAGTTTTTACAACTCAAAAAAATAACTAAGCTAAGAATCCTTTATATGTCACTCTTCAGTTGAGAAAGAAGATTCTCCACTAGCTAACATTAAAAATATCCTAAGATCTTCATTCCCAAACGTTTCAAATAAAAAGACCCTTTTAAAACTGAAAAAGAAAAAGATTCCTTAAGCATCATTAAAGTCCTCTGAATATCTGGTAAATTTAAGAAATACTAAATATTTTTTAAACTACTATGAATGTAATAGTGTTTTTAAATATGAAAATAGTGTTCATAAAAGTACCTAGATATATTTGAAAAAATAGTAGCTGCTACTTTTATTTTTTCAAATTTCTATTCCCGCCACAGAGAGAGCTTAGTGGGAAAATGGACTTAGCCCCTGCTTCCACCCATAGTCCCCATAAGACATTTCTCCAGTTAAATTGTGAATATCCACTAATTTCACCAGGACAAAGGGACTCACCTATTTCTTTTTGTTTTGTTTTTTCCACAAACTCCACAAAAGAGGGATGTGATGGAAGATCTGGTATCATGGCTTTAGTTCACAGTTTTTATCTGTGACCACCAAGAAATAGTTAAGACATCAATAGCCCCTAGAAGGATACTTAAATAACTAGTTATGCTCATTGGCAAGGAGGTTTTCAAAGAGTAAAATGGGAGAAATCCAGATATGTGGAAAGGAATATCCCAGGAAAGGAGGATGGCAGTTAGAGATCAAGGCCCCAGATGGAAGAGAAGAGGGTGGTGGCTGAGGATTCATTCTGGAGACTGAATACAAATGATTATGTTACAAACCCAGTCTAGGTTCAGTTGGGGGTGGGAAGGAGTAAAGTGGAGTAGTAAGCATCTGATTGTCTAATATGACCTGACAGATGTTATAGGTCAATGTTTTAGAAATGGAGCATGGAGATAATGGACATAAGTAGACTTTGCCCAAACACTCCTGATCAACCACACAACCCAAATGATTTGCACAAGGTCAGCTCTAGCAGAAAATGCCTTCAAATGGCTAGGTGTTCAGGTAACCACCAAGGACAGACTTTGGAAACAAAGCCAGGATCCATTCACTTTACCCTGCAAGAGACCTTTCCTTGCTTAGTTTTAGAATGAAAAATGTTGCAGTGTAGAAGAGAAACTATTTAAATGAAATCCTAGAAGGCTAGGAAGACTTCTAGTTTTTATATTAAATTATAAATAATGAATATCATCCATGCAACAAATATAAATGGAGTACTTTCAAAGAATTAGACACTATGATGATATACCTCATTCAGTTAGTAATTTAAGTTAATGATATTTATTTAACATCTACCATGCACTGTTAGGGACAAGATTGTTATTTAAAAAAAAAAGAAGAATGCTATGACAAGAAGAAATACCTATGAAAGGAAGGAAAAGAAAATGGTGAAGAAAAACCCAATTTCAAGTGGGAATTTAACATTTTTAATTGGAGACTCAGAAACATATTAATAGCATAGAAAGAAGGCACTGGTAGTGTGGTGGGGTTAGTGAACAACCAATGGCAGAAAATCCAAAGTAAATGGGAGAGGGGATTGAAACAGAAAGACATGAATCTTCCTTTCAAAGAATTTCCCATCTCATAAGAAAGATAACACAAGTATAAACTATAAAACAACATAGAAAATGATAAATATCTTACCAGCAATATATAATACCTAAGAATCCAGTGTTAGTATTAGCAACAAAAATAAGGTTTAGCCAACTTCATTTTTTCTTCCGAGCACTGCAAAAATTTAGCCAAAATTCTAAAAGAAAGTGATATTACAACTTTAAATCATTCTACCATGAATAAGAAGGTCCTCTGACTGACACAGAAAACCTCATTGTTTAGACTGATGGTCAATCTAAGAATTTTGTATCCCTAATTCTTATGACTCTTCAGGTCAGAGTATTGGTCTTGGTGAAGGTCCAAAATGCAGCGAGAGTAAAAATCCAAGGGTAAAACATTTAGATAAGTAGGGGTTTTTAATCATTTAAAATTTAATTTACATAAACATAAGGGCAAAAGGTAAAATGAGACATATTAATGAGGAGGCAGCTAGTGATATCTTTAAAAACTCAGCTGAGAACTTTAAAGAACAGGATATGGTGTCAGTGGAAAAATAAATAATGTTGATAAGCCAGCAGCTTTGTGAAACAAAAAGGTTCTCCTAAAGACTTGAGAAACAGTGTCTGAATTTAAAGTTGCTAAGGACGTATGAGCCTTGCTGCTCAGCTTCAATGCACCCCTGACCTAAACTGAAACATGTACTGGTCTGTCATTCTAAAACCTCCAGGATAATCAAAGCCCATGTCAAGGACACTGACTTGGAAACAGAAGCCAAACCTTTAGTTGCTAAATACTTTGTGAATAGCTGTGCTGGTCTGAAGCTGTTGCATACCCCAGAAAAGCCTTGTTCTTCTAATCCAGTTTTGTGGGGCAGACCCATTGTTTGGGCGGAACCTTTTGATTAGATCATTTCCATGGAGATGGGGCCCCACCCACACAAGGTGGCTCTTCATTAGTTTACTGGAATCCTTAAAAGACACTACCAGAAAAGAAAATTACAGACCCATCTCTCTAATGAATATAGATGCAAAAATACTTGTAAATCAAATCTAACAACACATCAAAAGAATTATACACGATGATTGTGATGGTCAGGTTCATGTGTCAACTTGGCCAGGTGATGGTGCCCAGTTGTCTGGTCAAGCAAACATATGCCTAACCATTACTGCAAGGATATTACATTGCTGGTTAAATCACCAGTCAGTTGATTGCATCTGTGGCTGATTACATCTGCGATCAACTAAGGGAGAGTTTTCCACAATGAGAGAAACCAATCTCAATCCTATCAAATGAAGACTTTTAAAAGAGAAGAGATCTTTCACTTCCTCTTCAGCCAGCCTTCCTCTCCTGGAGAGTTCATCAACAACTTTCATCATTTTTACCAGCTAGCTTGCTGCCCTATAGAATTTGGAGAGAGGAAATTAAAGCTAATAGCAGTGACAGTGGCACAGATATGCACACGTGATATCACTGTTTCAGAGCATTAAAAGTATATTGGTTGAAAATTACTGATTTGGTCATTAGAATGTCATCAACAAAATAAGCATTTAATTCCTCAAATTTGTCTTTTAAGCCATCTACTTTAAAGATAAATTATATGAATATTCCTCGTTTGATTAAACTAAATATCCAGAGTTTTAGTACTATGTACTTTCAATTTGGTGAAGATCACAACACTAGAACTCTATTCACCACCTTTGTAACCCATTTCTTTTATATATAGTGGTTTTCAAACTCTTTGAAACAGTGGATTTCATTCTTCAAACAATTATTAAGCAATAAAAATATCTGTAATAGATTTGAAGGAAAGATGGAAAGAAGAAGAAGATGAGAAACTCTGAAGCCAAGAGGACGGGCTTCAGAAGTCTGCCCCTTCGGCTCCATTGCTCAGGCAGCCCCTTTGGTAACTTTTGGAGCTCCACAGATTACAATTTATAAAGACTCTCCAATGTCTTTTAGGGTAATTAGATAATAATTGCCCTTAATTATTGTAACCTTTTGAAAATCTTGTAAGTATATTCAAATTGAGATAAAAATTAATGTCACCATTTAAGATTCTTGTAAGTATATTAAAGGTGAAGTTCCAGTCAATACTTCAGTTCAATTTTGTTTTTAAATCTGACGTTATAAAATATACATATGTTCATCATTAAATGTGATACCTCATTATACATATTAAACTCGATTTTTTAGTTTTCAAATGGGATACAGTATCCCAAGGCACTTGATTCCCACTAACATTCAACTCTTGACCATTTTTGTCAAAATGCAAATTTGGCTTTTACTGTAAAAAAATTAAAGTAAATTATACCTAATGGGATTTTAAAAGTAGTTCTCTGACCAAATAATTTAAGATAGACAATTATATTCTTTTAAACTATAATTTGGGATTTTTAAACAATGATTTTTTTTTTTATTCTCGTATTTTCTGATAAACAGAATGACTGTAATAAATCCTGATCCTGACTTTGGTCTAGATATTTAATGGCTTTGTATTTGTTTTGTTTAATAGCAACACACATTAATATTTATAACCATTTTCCTTTGCAGCATCTCCCAGATGGCTCTGCGCCCAGTGCACATGTTGAATTTTATCTTTTACCATATCCCAGTGAAGTTCGTAAGAGGAAAACAAAATCTGTTCCAAAATGTACTGACCCCACTTACAATGAAATCGTGAGTATGTTTCATCTCTTGTCCAGTAGTTTTGTATTTTTCTAAAAATTTTTCAGCTTAACAAACAAATATGGCAAATTTGCAGTAATTGGCAGCATCATTCCATAAAGGAAAGATATTTCTCAAAATAGCCACTGTGGGCTGATCACTGCTCCAGACACTATGGGAACTAGAAAATACAAAGTCTGCTCTCAAAGGGTTTATAACCAATTTTCAAATTGCAGCATAACCTCCAGCAAAAGCCCAAGACTAAATAGCATTTGTTTTGCATACGAACTTTATACCTGATTTTATCTTCCCTTCTCTAACCTGATTTCTTTACTTGATTTTCCTTATCTAATAATTTGATCATAGTGTACCCTGTGTATAGCAGTAAATCTCATAAAATCTCTCTTGAAAAACTGACAAAATAAACAAATACAAAATACAAATTAAAATTAATTTATAGTATAAATGGTTCTCTAATTTATTTGAAATATATAGTTTCAACATCCAAGTCTGCATCTTTCTAAGGTAAATCCTACATTTATTCTCTTGATTCCACCATTTCCAATTTCCTCTGTTCCGTGCTTATTCAATTACTTGCTCTCTTTTTTCTTAAGACTGTCTCATCCACTGGTTAGAAATCTTAATACATACATACATATATATATGTGTGTGTGTATGTATATATATATATATATATCTCCCTTCAATTCAGCTTTTCTTTAAAGCATCCAAATTTTCCTTCTTTCTCCATCACCTCCAAACTTCAGCAAAACCAACACACACTTCCTTACCTCACTTCATTTCTTCCTTTTTGAACTTTAATCCTTTGCAATCTGCATTCTGACCTCTACTAATATATTGCTTTATTCAAGTGGTACAATGAACTTCTAACTCCCAAATCCAATGAATCCTCAGATTCTCCTCCCCAGGACAGCAGTAGAGCATTCTCTACTATTGGTATTGACCATGCTCCCATTCTTGATAAACCCCTTCACTTCCTCAGTTCTATCTTTTCTTAGTTCTCTTCCATTTTCTCTAACCACTCCCTCATTTCCTTCATTGCCATTCTTCCTTTTAAAGTATTGTTGTTTGTCGCCCAAATACCCCCAAAGAGTTGGAGAAAGATCAAAGGTGATGGTGGAGTTAGACAGAGAAGGTCGGGTTGATCAAATGAGTGTGACTGCTGAATCATTATATTGATTTTTTTTCCTTTTTGACTTCAGTGTCTTAGAGCATCTAGTAGTAAAAACCTACAATTGTGGAATTGAACCCAAACTAAAGTGTATGAAAACTGTTCTACAACCAATTATTGTGATGTGAATTGAAATTTATTACTTTCTTTGTATATATGTTATTTTTTGCAAAAAAGTAAAAGTAAAAAAGTTGATTGTGATGATAAATGCACAGCTATATGATAATATTGTGAACAATTGATTGTACATTTTGGATGATTATGTGGTATGTGAATATATAATATATTTCAATAAAAGTAAGTAATTTTTTTAAAAGATCAAAGGAGAAGGTGGGGTTATAAAAGAGAAGATAGGATTTAATAAATGAGTATGACTCCTGAATCATTATATTGATATTTCTTTTAGTCTCCATTGTCTTGGAGCAGCCAAAAGGAAAAACCTAAAATTGTGGAACTGTAACCCATACCAAACTCTGAAATCTGTCCTATAACTAGCTGTTATGGTATACTTTGAAATTTATTGGGTTTTTTTGGCCTATATATTATTTTTCACAATAAAATAAAAATATTGTTGTTTGCTGGAGTTCCTTGATCCACTCTCATCTCCTTATTATACACTCACAAAATTATTTTCTATACCTACAAATTTTCATTATATCACCTATATGTAGGTTGCATCTGAATTTCTTCCCCTGGTTCTGCTTTTCTCTCCCAAGCTTTTGACCTCCATTTCTACCTAATTGCTAGAAAATTCCAGTAGAATGTCTCCTGGGCACCTTGTGTACTTTTCTAGCATTACCCACTAATTATTCATTGCACAGTAAGAAAAAAGTGCTTATTAAGAAAAAAAAAAACACAGTGTTATGGATGCCCTAAAGCTATTAGAATAGATATGCATCATCTACAACGTGTTTTAGTTTAGTTGGGTACTGAACATGCCCTACGTGGAGGACATGATTCAATCCCCAACAATGTGCAATGATTACATTTTCATAAAACTTCAGTTACTTTTAGGAAAATAAATTTGCCCAATAAAGCATAGAAAAAAATACCCATAAAGTAATAAACATTTGAGAGTTCAAATGTTTATATTTTAACAAGGAAGACAATTAATTGCTAAAGTCTTTTCTTAAGACTTTCAGCATATTAAGTATCTGAGAGACTCAAATCTGTCTGGAAGTGTTTTCTCCAGACAACTGAAGCAAAATACCAAGGAAACAACTGTCCCATTTGTGTATTTGATGGATTTTTTCAGCTATTTTATTGGTGTTTATTTTTTTAATTTTTTTATTGTACAGTATAACATATATACAAAGCAAAGAAATAAAAAAAAGCAATAGTTTTCAAAGCACTCTTCAACAAGTAGTTACAGGACAGATTCCAGAGTTTGTCATGGGCTACCATACCATCCTCTCAGATTTTTCCTTCTAGCTGCTCCAGAATATGGGAGGCTAGAGGGCTTAAATATATTTTATCATCACAATCGACATTTTTTGTGAAAAATAACATGAATACAAAAAAGCTATAAATTTCAAAGCATAGCACCACAATTAGTTAAAGAACATATTTCAGATTTTGGCATAGGTTACAATTTCACAGTTTTAGGTTTTTGCTTCTAGCTGCTCTAAAATACTGGAGACTAAAAGAGATATCAATTTAATGATTCAGCATTATATTCATTTGTTAAATCCTATCTTTGTATAACTCCACCATCATCTTTGGTATTTCTATCCCTCTCTTTAGGGGTGTTTGGGCTATGGAATTCTAAATTTTTTTATAATGGAAGGGTCTGTCACTAATATAGGATAGGGAGATGGAACTATCTGATGTTCTGGAGCGGCTGGGCCAGGTTTCAGGACTTATCTGGACCAGGAACATCTGGATGTTGTAGGTTTCTGGAAAGTTACTCTAGTGCTTGGAACTTATGGAATCTTATATATTGTCCTAGATGTTCTTTAGTATTGGCTGGAATGGTCCTGGTTGGGGGTTGGCAGGTTATGTTAGGTAGCAAGGTCTAATTGAAGCTTGCCTAAGAGCAACCTCCAGAGAAGCCTCTCGATTCTATCTGAACTCTCTCTGTCATGATACTTTACTAATTATCATTCCCCCTTTTGGTCAGGGTAGAATTGTTGATCTCACAGTGTCAGGTCTGGATTCATCCCTGGGAGTCATCTCCCACGTCGCCAGGGAGATTTTCACCCCTGGATGTCATGTCCCACGTAGCAGGGAGAGGAATGATCTCACTTGCAGATGTAGCCTCTCTACTGAAGCTACATCTGAGCAACAAAAGAGGTCCCCCAGAAGTAAATCTTAGGCATGCCTATAGCTTCACTACCTACATAAGCTTCATAAGAGTAAGTCTCATGTTCGAGGGGATGGCCTATTGATTTGGGTGTCCCTAAAGTTTGACACGGTATCAGGAGATTTCCTGATGGTAAGGTTTAATAGTTCATATTTTTCTTCCATCCCTCAAGGGATTTTGCCAATACTTTTTGATTATCTGCTTAATATACTCTAGGATGTATCCAGGCATTACAATAACCTATACAGGATTAAAGGACCTCTTTCTTATTCTGTGCTTCCTGTGTTTCATTTGTTCAAATGAGCTATACAGATAGGTTGAATTAGATTATGCACTAAAGAAAATTTCAGTTCCAGACCAAATAAACCTTTCTTCCACTGGTCTCAGAGAGTATGTGTGGTTCTATAATATAGACACTGTCTTCCTTACCACTATGTTCTGAATTACTTTAACCTCAACGTGTTCAGCTTCATTCTTATCTCTAAATATCAGATTACATATATATATATATATATAAAACTGCCTCTCAAAATACAGAAATAATCACCACTTCAGACTTAATGTGTCTGCTTTATAAGCTTACAACTTAGGCCCCTGTTTTCTTATAAGCATTTTCTAAAGGTGACCATACCATTCTTGTTCTTTTGTTTCTGGCTTATTTTGTCTCACCAAATGTTTTTAGGGTTTATTATACTACAGGTTTTATAATAAGGTTTATATTCATTATCTCCTTTATTCCTCCCCACAATGCTATGTAACGATTATTGTCACCATTATGCAAAGGAGAAAACATACACTTGGCCCCAGATTAGTTTAAATATAAATTGATATTTTTGTTAGAAATGTAATTATTTAGGGCTTATTTAAATGATTCACAGAATTCTTAAACCAAACTTTTCCAAAGGGTCTAATTCTTAGGGTTATTCCATTTTCTATTTCACGTTCAGTAACACTTTGATGGCCTCTTTTTATCTATTTTCTCTGTAAAATACAAGATGAGTCTATCTGCTGAAAGTGTTGTGAGAAGGCAAATGGAGGATAGTTCAAGCAAAGAAAACAGAGCTGACTCTGAAGCCCTGGAAAGATTTCCAGGCTGCTTTGGGAGTCCAATTGTGATTAAAGAACATTAATTTCAGTGGCAGGATTTTGAGGGTTTAAGGCAGTCCTTAGGATCTTTTATTTCCCCAGGAGAACCCAATAGATGAAATGGAATAATTTGAATCATCAGTACTAAAAAAAATGTAAAAGATAACTTCCTCTCTGAAATGTAAGTGAGATTTTGGAAGAGGAGGCAGTGAGGAGCTGTCACTTAGAGCAGGGTAAACTGGAATAATTTCCTAGGAGTGCTGTAACAGAGTCCCACAAACTAGATCACTTAAGACAGCAGTGCTGGATGCTAGAAGTCCAAAATCATGGCCATTCTGTAGGGGAGAATCCTGCCTTGCCTCTAATAGGTCCTAGTGTTTGCCAGCAATCCTTGGTGTTCCTTTATTTGTAATGCATCACTCTGCCTCCTACATCTTCAAAACCCTAGTCTTCTGTGACTGCCAGTTGTCTCCCCAACTTTCCTTTCATAATAAGGACACTGGACATATTGGATTAGGGTCTACCCTACTGCACTACAGTCTGACTCCATTTTAGTCAACCACATTTTCAAAGACCCTATTTCCAAGTAAATTCATATTCACAGGACAGGGGTTAGAGCCTGAACATATCTGGGTTTTTTGGGAGGGGAGGGGGGGCTACTATTCAACCTGTAACACATACCCTATTGCATCTGGTTTCCCTTGATGGAATTATTTATTTATTTTATCTTAAATCCCTGTTTAAGCAATTAACAGACTGATCTTGTAGCTTAGCTGAAAAGGTAGCACATTTATAGCAGCATGTGAAGCTTGTATTCCAAAGTTTTGCTGGCAACCATGTTAATTTATACACTACTTTTTTATGAATCACTAATTTCTTTATAGTACTACACTACACATATATTTAAAGTTTCTTTGCCACTGCAAGCATCCAGTGGTGAGGCCTGTGACTTACTTTCTGGTTGTTATAAAGCACAATTGAATAGATTCCTTAAAAATAAAAAAAGTTATGTGGATAATAAGTTGAAAAGAGCCTGACACAAAATTGTATATACAGCATACTTGAGCTGAGGGTCTTAAAAAGTGATTATATGTAGAAAGCAAAAAGGAACATCAAAATATTAACTGTAATCATCTCTCAGTGGTAGTAATATAGATTTTTTTTTCATTTTTTATTTTTTGTTTCACCCATATTTTATTTCATGAGCAGGCATTCTGATAATTAAAATAAAGCACTTGTAACTAAAGAAAAGTAACTACAGAGTGATATCTTCACATGTAGATGAAAATATTGTTGCACTGCATCCATTTAAATAACACAAAGAAATCATGGAATTTGCTGTCTTTCCTTCAAGAGAGGAGGATGAAGTTCAAGTTCCACTAATGCATGATAAGTTCAAGGATAATTAAAAAGTAATAGGTGAATGTATTTTAAATTCCTTCTTATGGAGTAATTTTCAGCCTTAGTAAATTTGGGGTGGGCAATTCTTAGTGGAATCAATGTAAGTTCTAAGCATCTTAGGGAAATATTTTGTCTTTAAACTCCATTTTGTTAGCAGAACCTTTAGCCTTGCAGAATCAGAGTTAGAAATAAAAGACTCTAACATTGACCTATCCATTCCAGAATACTGCTAAATATTTTTATATAAAAGAATGTACAAAAAAAGATGCATTCAAGCATTTATCTGACATATTTTCATTGTTTTCTCCCTTTTCAGGTGGTATATGATGAAGTCACAGAGCTTCAAGGACATGTCTTAATGCTTATTGTGAAGAGCAAAACCACATTTGTAGGAGCAATTAACATCCAACTCTGTGATGTGTTGCTCAATGAAGAAAAGTGGTATCCTCTAGGAAACAGTATAATTTAACCATTGCCATAAACATATGCATTATTCATTAACTACTTGTACTTTCAGGACGATTTTGTTATCAAAGATAGGATAGGGTACAGAGGACATAAGAAAAAGAAATCAGGATCTGTCTTCTATTATTATTTATTCTCTACCTGTATTTTCAGTGTTTTCTTAAAATCTTTTCTCCTTAAATAGAGTGCCAATATATTGCGTAAAATTCAATATGCAAAATAAGAAAATACCATTTAATACATATTTTGAATCAAAATGTTCACATTTTGTTTTAATTGTGCACCTACGATTGAAAGCAATACTTTCAATGTATTTTCCAAGAAAGATAACCAAATAAAGAAATCTCATTAATTAATGCAAGACATAAATATATTTGCAACAGATTTTTGAAATTTAAATTAAATATTTATGCCTACATACCTACTTATAAGTCTGCTTTTGAGGGGATTGGTAAACTCCAAAAGAATATTATTTTCCATCGGAAAGCAAAACATAAATGCCTGGAATTATTAAATCTAATTTTTCAGAACAAACTTCTTGTGAAATTTCCACCATCCTAAATGGAGCTTATTCCTGTCATCTGCTTTCTTCCAAGATGCTTATATTTTTATTGTCCTTGTTTTTAAGTTCTTGGATTACACTCTCTCTCTCCACTTCATCCCGCTCCATGTATATGTTTATAACATTTCCAGAATACTGGCTTTGTAGTTTTTCACCTTTTTCAATACACGCTGATTCACTGTCACTGGATTTCACCCACCCAGGGGAATAATCACGTTTTGAAACTTCATTATGCTGTATCTCCAAGTGCTTGAACTCCTGAGAATTTCCTCATGACCAAATCCTCTTACCTTGGCAACATGAAGAATATGCCTTACTTTAAAACCTACCTTTATACTCATCATGATTTGAGTGAAACAACACGTGATGGTTAGGCTGCAGTGTCAACTTGGCCAACTGATGGTTCCCAGTTTTCTGGTCAAGCAAACACTGGCCTAACCATTACTGCAAGGATATTTCATGGCTGGTTAATAAACCAAAAGACTGGTTAATAAACCAGAAGACTGGTTCATTAAATCACCAGTCAGTTGTTTTAAACAATAAGCTGCTGTTTATTACATCTAAATCAACTAAGGGCATGTCTCCCACAAATGAAATAATCCAATCAGCTGGATCTGATCAGTTGGAGACTTTTAAGGGAGAAGAGAGAATTTTCACTGTTTTTTCAGCCAGCAAGCCTCTCCTGTGGAATTCGTCAAGACCCTTCATCAGAGTTGCCAGCCTGGCAGCCTGCCTTACAGATTCAGGACTCTCACATTCCCAAGGCCGCATGAGGTATTTTTATAAATCTTATATTTACAGATATCTCCTGTTGGTTCTATTTCTCTAGCGTACCCTGACTAATACATAACTCTACAGCTTTCCACCTGTAAAGTGGCATTAGGCCACAATCTTTAAAAGATGCAAATAAGAGATTGAAAAATATTCCAGCCATTCAAATGGCTAAAAATTTATTTTGAAACCCTTGCTTTAATATTTTGCTGCATAGGAAAAACAATAAAACTATATTATATGCTAGTTCATCTAGATAACCATATAAGCATGTAAAATTCTATACATTTATTCCCAGAAATTTATTTATTAAGTTCCTGGTTTGGGCTGAAACACATGGTCATGCAACTCAAGGAAGCCATTAATACTGCTGAGTAGTTAGTCAGTATGTCTCTAGTCCATTTACTCTTCTTCTCTTCAAGACAATGATTGTGCACCCTTCTCTCTATTGAAATCCTAATACCTCCTGTCTTATCCTCACTCTCAGCTGATGACTTTGCATCCTACTTCACAGAGTAATTGGTATCAATAAAAAGAAAACCTTCACAGACTTCCACTACTGCATCTACCCACTTGTGCTGTTTGAGAGGATTTATGCACCCTAGAAAAGCCATGTTTTAATCCTAATCAATCTTGTGGGAGCAACCACTTCTTTTAATCCCTATTCAATCATATAGGTTGGAAACTTGATTAGGTTATCTCCACAGAAATGTGAATCACCCAATGGTGGCTATTAACCTTTCATTAGAGGGAGATGTGATTTCACCCATTCCAGGTGGGTCTTGATTAGTTTACTGGATCCTTTAAAAAGAGGAAGGATTTTGGAGAAAGCTTCAGAATGACAGCAGCAGAGCAGAGTCAAGAGAGTGATGAGATAGCCATGAGAACGACAGAGTCCACCAGTCAGTGACCTTTGAAGATGAAGGAAAATGCCCCTGGGGGAGCTTCATGAAGCAATAGGCCTGGAGAGAAAGCTTGCAGACATTGCTGTATTCACCATGTGCCTTTCCAGTTGAAAGAGAAGCCCTGAACATCATCGACCTTCTTGAATCAAGGTATCTTTCCCTGGATGCCTTAGATTAGACATTTCTATAGTCCTGCTTTAATTTGGACATTTCCACAGTCTTAGAACTGTAAACTAACAACTTATTAAATTCTCCCTTTTTTAAAAAAGCTGTTCCAATTCTGGTATATTACATTCTGACAGCTAGCAAACTAGAACACCACCTGAGCTGATTTTGTGTTCACGATATAATCCATCCACCTGCTTATTACCATAGAACTACCTATACTCCTGTCCAAAGCCAATCTCTCAATCTGTACATTTATTGTCATCCCCTCTCACCTTCTCCAAAACATTACTACTGGAAATCTCAAAATCATTACTTTTGGGGTGCACATTGTTCAATGATAGAATGCTTGCCTTCCGTGTAGAAGACCTGGGTTCAATTCCCAGACCATGCCCACACACACGCACATAAAAAAACAACCTTCATTTTTTCTAATTTGTCCTGAATAATTCTCTTCAACATAAAACTATGATGTTATTTTTCCCACATTAAACAAAAAACTTCTCTTTGCCTCACTTTCCTTTCCAAACACTGCTCATTTCTCTGCTCCTCTTTGCAGCAAAACTCTTCAAGATAGCTCTCTCCCTGTCTCCAACTTCTCTCCTCCAGTACTCTCTCAAACCCCTTCCAAGCAGGCTTTTGCCTCATCATTGTAACAAAACTGCTTTGGTCAAGGTCACTGCTGACCTTCATGTAGCCAAATCCAAAGGCCAATTTTCAACCTTAATCTTACTTTACCTCTCACCAATAGAGGGGATTATTATGTCTCTAGAGATTAATAACACTGAAAGGTCTGATAGGTCTGATAGCAACAGATCTCTACCTTCCTCCTTACTCTTTCTCCACTTGTTTCTAGGACACAAAGCACATCTTGTGATTTCTTTATACAGCTCTGGGCCCTCCTTTTCTGTCCTCCTTTTAGGAAGATTCTCTTCTTTCCATGTTAGAGCCCCAGGGCTCTCTATTTCTCTTCTCCATCAACCCTCACTCCCTGCATAGTCTCATCTATTCTAATGGCTCTAAATACCATCTTATTCTCTTGATTCCTAGTTCTATAACTCCTACCCAGAATCTCCTCCAAAGTTCAGAGTCAAATCGCCAATTGTGTCCTAAATATCTCCTATCTCCACTTAGATGCCTAATATCTCAAACTCAGCATGCCTAAATCTGAATTCCTGATCTTTTCCCCAAAACCTATTTTATCCATAGCCTTCCCCACCCATCTCACTTAGTTGATAAGAAACCCATACTTCAGTTGTTCAGTATCCTCCTCTCTCTCTCTCTTTCTCTCTCTCTCTTCTCTCCTCTCTCTCTCTCTCGCCCTTCTTCTTACTCCCTGAATACAGCCCTGCAGGAGTTCCTACTGGTTCCATCTTCAAAATATACCTCAAATCCAACCACTTACAACTCTCCCACTTTTCCTACTCTGGTCCCATGTTATTGCTATCATCTTTCTCTGGGATTACTGCATTCTTCTTCTAAACAGTTTCTTTATTTTATGCTTGCTTTGCTCTGCCTAATAGTCTATTCTCAAAACAGAAAATGGAGTTATCTTTTAAAATCTAAATGTAATCATTTTGTTCTTCTGGTCAAAATTCTGCAGTAGCTTCTAATCTCAGAGTAAAAGTCCAAGCCTTTAATATGGCCTAAAACCCTCTATACCCATAACACTCAAACTACCCTGGCCTCCTTTCTGTCAACTGAGCACATCAGACATGCTTCCTCCTTGTGGTCTTTGATCAGATACATTCTGCCGCCCCAGATCGCCTTTGTCTCACATATATATTTGGCTAATTTGCTCACCACTGTAAAGTCTTGCTCAAACGTCTCCATCTCTGTGAGGTCTAATCTGACCTCTATGTATTTTGCAACTTGCCCTTTCCCCAGATACATGCTGGATCCTTCCTACTCTGCTTTTCTTCTCTTCTCATGCACTTATCACATTTGAACCTTCTGTACAGTTTATTTTGCTTATTGTTTGTTTTGTTTCTCCACACTAGACAATAAACCCTAAACTATGCAAATGTTTAACTCACTGACAGCACAGCCCAAGATCCAGGTAAGAAGTGCCCCTGCCCTGATCCCCTCCTCATAGAGAATCCTGCCTCTTCCAGTTTGGACACTTAGCCACATCCAGAACTCTCATTCTAGATTATATTCTAGGAATTCGGGATCCCAGAATTCCCTGTCTGGACAGCCTTTTTGGGCCACTTCTCTGAGTCCATTCTTCTGAAATCATGACTGTACCACCAGTGTGTGCATGCCAAGGCCCTAGGAGAAACAAGGGAAGGCTGTTTGTAAGGGATATGGGTGTAGCTTGAATAGGACAGCTGCAGTGTCCACATGTGTATGAGGCCCCCACAGTGGAAGGAGGGAGTTAGAGGTGGGAAGAAATAGCAGGGCATGAAGGAGGCTGGAGATGGGGCCAGCTCATTTCAGGCCACCGCAATCCATCGTGTATCTCCAAAGCGTCTAAGAAATCTAAATTGAAACCTACCCTCCAAGATATTGATGAAGGCTTATTTATCACAATAAGCTAACAGCTTGTTAGCCTTATTTATAATTTTTAAATGTAGGCAGACTGTGTGAGTCTTCATTTGTTGTCTTGTTGCAGCCCCACAGATATTTGGTACATAGTTATGACCAATAAATATTTGTTGAATCAATACCTAAATAAATGATTGAATGACACACTAGTAAACAAGAAAGGCAAAGTCCCTAAGCTTAACTTACATTCATGTAATGTTTTAAAAGCTCCTTTAGCATTTTTATTTGTTGTATTTATTTGTTCCCTTCCAGAAGTCTATGAGGTGGTGAAGGGAGAGGTTATTATGTGTCTAGAGAGTAATTATACCCAAATGTCTTATGGCAGAACTCTTCTATTCAAATGAAATCTTAAATGGAATATATACATATATTATATATATATATATAGAGAGAGAGATTTTAGATTAAATGGGTATGAAGGGCCTGAAGCATTGGACAAGTGGCCATTCCTTCAACATCCCTCCTCTCCATTCATTCTTACCTTTAAAGTCCCTTAAGAAACTTCCAAAAGAAACTAAAGCATCTCAAAACAGCACAACTCTAGAGAAAACTGATGATCAAGATGCTAAGTGGCTACCAATATCAGACAACTAAGTGGCAATGGTAACCAAAGCCCATCCCAGCAAAAATGGTTCAGGACTCAATTCTTAGATGAAATGGATAATTGAGTTAACACTGCTATTCACATATTATCTGGGCCAAATGTGAAGACTTAATAGCACGTGGAGAAATCCTAGTGACTAAAGCAATTACGCAGAAACTTTAATCCTTCTACTGTGTCATGAGTGTCACAAATTTAGGTATATTTTACTTCCCAATGCAAGAGCTTGCATGTTCTCTATAGATTTTAGTTAAACTGATTGAACCTAACTAAAGCTTTCTCTTCAGAAAGAATATGAGGCCCAACAGAACATTCATATGGAAGCTTTCAGTGGGCAGAACATGCAACTTATGTCTTAAGCTCTGGCAAGCATGGCACATGGACTTTTTAACCTTAGTGGTCTGTAATGCTTAGATAATACCAAGTTTCTAGCTTATCCCAAGTTATTGAGTATGAGCTCTTAGGCATTAGTGAGTACAGGTTGTATCACATTTAGTCCCTGCTGTAAAATAGACAATAATGAAAAGATAAGCTTTTTATATTTTCTAATAATCTTTTGAAGCATTCAGTGATGAAAGTACATTGGCTGCTTTCTTTAATGGCTTTTTCAGCCAGATTTCAAGTTGCCAGGCCAGAATCTGGAACAGTGGCTGGATTCAAATTGAGCTCTGAACCTTAGTATAGAAGTGGCCTAAAATTCTTGCTGCCAGACACAGACATGCCTGTCTGCTAAAATAACTTCTCCAAACTGTGTCCCATGTATCTGTTTGTGCACAAGCACGCTATTTTGAAGTGACTCTAGGGTGGAGAGAGCACTGATAGCACACCAAACTTGAATTCATGTGGCATTTCCAGAGATTTCAGTCATCTCCACAATGTCATCTTAAGAAGGCTCTCAGTTTTGTAATTAAAGAAACTCTTGATTGGAAGAGCTCAGAGACTCAAACTATGGTAGAAATTATAGAAGGGAAGTGGATTTTATTAAAATTAAAATTTTAAAAAGGTGGCACTCTTTTATAGACAGAAAAAATGTCCTATTCCCCAGCTGAAGTCAAGAAGTAACTGACTGAGACCATTGAATACCCAAAAGCAGAGAAAGCAATAAAAGTTCTGTGCCTGGCAACCTCTGGCTCTGTGATTCTGATTTACCCTAAGAATAAAGAAGGAACTAGAATGGCTTTAAAAAGATATTTATTTCTTACTATCAGAACAAGGGGAGTTGAAGAAGGAAAATAAAATAGAAGATGTCAAACTGAGTAGTAATGAGAAAGATACTTCCCTAAAGAAAGATTGGGATCTTAAAAGACAGCCTGGACAGATATGAAGGGGAAATGAGAGGCTAAGAGCCAGGAGAGAGTGCTACAATGTTGAAAAGGAAATATACTGACATCCAACTTCTCTTGAAGGTAACAGAAAAGGGCAAGAGGTTTTATCAGTTCAGAAAAGAAGACTAGTCCCTAAATAAATCCTAGAGGAAAAACCTTGGAGAACAGAAAACAGATGTAATAATATCCTGGAGAGAACCATCAGAAACTTTAAAAAATCTCCCTCTTAAAGCAGCAGGATTTAAAAAAAAAAAAAATAGTAAGTTAGCCAGTCTTTAAAACCTGTGAGAGCTCTTCTAAGTGGCTAAGAAAATCTGGTCAGATTTGAGAGAGAAGGTCCAGAAAAATCAATATAAAATCCTCAAAGAATTGCTGTATGAGTTTCAAACAACAAAATTGTCAGAGGAGGTACCCTGAGGAGATATATTTTTGGAAAGTTTATGGAACTGGTACTGTGAGGGGAAATGAGGCAAAGAGAGGACTAATTAAGGGGTAACCAGACAAGGTGGCTCTAGGTCAAGGCTTGGTCTGGATCAGAAGTTGATCTGGTAGGAATATGTCTCTTAGGTGGGACTAGCCTACACAAGATGGTCAAAGTGATCAATATTTGTTTGAAAAAAGGATACTATGGCAGACTCAGAACTCATTTCATCTCTCTAAATATTGAACACATGCAAGACAAAACTCTGAGATGAGAAAGTTAAGGGGAAAAAAAATGCCTGGTCCAGAGAGCAAAGGGAAGGGTAAAGAACAAGGTATTCAGGTCCAGGAAAGGTTAGACCTATGTGAGTTAGAGAAGTGAAGAGACCAATATAAGGAGTTGAATTAAAACATAAACCTAGCTGAGCCTTCCTTCCAGGAAGTGGTGGGGAGGGAGGGGGAATGCCAGAGGCTTTCCCAACATCTGCAGAAAAAGACGTAACAAAAAGAAATACTACTATAAGGTATTTAAAAGCTGAGATGAAAAAGCATTTTCAAGAGCATATGGCAAGATAATAGGCTCTTATCATTCAGAAACATCAACTGCAGCTTCAGATAAGGAATCTTTTGCCAGTGATCCCCCAGCTGAAACGAAAGTGGTGATGAGGGTGAAAAATACTCGCTAGGACATAGGAGTCAACCCAAACAACCCCCAGTGTCCGAAGCTACAACAATTTCAGCAGGTAGTATTGGGTTAAAATCCAAAGGATGAAATAAATATCCATGAGTCTATATGGATATAAGTGGTTGAAAGAATAAGTTAGTGGGGGATTGATCTCCCATGTAGAGGAGTTTGAAATAATTTATGTAGTTACAAGTCCTCATTTCTTTTTTTTTTTTTTAATTTGCATATGGGCAGGAGACACCAGGGATTGAACTCCAGACCTCCAGCACGGCAGGTCGGAGCTCTGCCTGCTGAGCCACGGCAGCCACCCAAGTCCTCATTTCTTAACTGTGGGCTGCTCCTAGTAACTTTCTCCCAAAAAGTACTACATGAAAAGGGAGAAAAAGGAGACCTTTACAGTCTAAAAAATACTACCTTTGCCAGGCGATCAAGGTCAACATCAACAATGGCGAGTATGTGGATAGTATGTACCCCTGATATGAAGCAATGAAATGGTACTTTACCTCTGTGGTTTACTTGCTGCAAACTCCTAACCCTAGTGGAATCATGAGAGAAATATCAGACAAGTCCCAGTTGAGGGACACTCTGTCAAATACATGACCAGTACTCAGCAAAACTGTCAAAGTCATCAAAAACAAATAACGTCTGAAAAACTATCACAGCCAAGGGTTGTCTAAGGAGATGTGATGGTAACAGGTAATTTATTATGCTGGACGGGATCCAGGAACAGAAAAAGGACATCAAAAAGAGACCCAAATAAGGCCTCATGGCTAGGGCTATCACCATTATAAATTTCTAAACTTTGAAAGAAAGCAAGAATAATTTCAAATGCATAAGTGGATTTTAACCAGCAATGTGATAGCATAACACCTCAATTTACCCGGGTGGGAGATTTCTCACAAATGGGTTTAAGTTAAGTCATTAACTCCTAAAAACTGTTGTAGACTGATAGGTACCTTGGTGGAGCCCTTGAAACCAAGAAGAATATCTCCATCTCCTGCTCTCACTCAGATATCCTGAGTCCCTGCTATGGTCTTTGGCACAAGTAGAAGAGGTAGGACGTGTACCCAGGCAATCAAATGCCAGAAACCATTCTCTGCACCACTGCACTAGATCATCTTTCAATTATAGGTGTGGCCATATTTTACGTCTTTGCTATGTGGCAGGCACTATAGTAAACACCTTGCATATATTATTTGGTTTAATCTTCATCCCATTGTCTGTTAAAAAGTGCTGTAAGTGAGCTTAGATATTATCTAGTTCAGCAAACTCATTTTAAGTAGGCATGATAATTGAAGGGACCTACCCAAGACAAGCTAAGTATATTGTTTTGCACACATTACTTACCTCTTTAATCTTCAATCTCTTCATCTGCAAAGATGTAGCTTCATGGGATTGCTACAAGGGTTAAATTAGTTAATGCTTACAAAGCACTTACATGCCTGGGGAATGGTGAGGACATAATAGATGTCATTATTCCTATTATCATCATTATTATTACTATTATCATTATCAACATCAGCAGCAGACACAGGTCTGATCCCCAATTTGGTGTTCTCTTCACATACTCATCCTGAGCCATATTAAGTAAACTTTTCTCACCAATACCCAGAATCACTGACGTTCATATTGTCAGTGAAACATTCTTTCATATGAGTTCCTTTAAGTGATTAAATCAGTTAAGGAGCATCACTTGAGAAAATCACTTAAGAAAAATATAATTTCTTGTTATATTATGAAGCTGAGTGTAAAAGCATATTGTATATTCCTAAGTGTTATACAAATAAAATACTGTATTTTCTTATTGGACTGAACCCACAATAAACTGAGGAGGGTTGAGAATAAAAAGACATATCAAAAAAATAACATGTGCTCATGGCATCTTTGTGGAATAAGAGATTGTATGTGAGTGAGTCAGTGTGGAGGGGAAGGGGTGACGAGTAGAGCCTGAAGCAGAGAAGAGCAGGAGTGAGGCCAGCACTCTAGAAATCTGTCTGCCATGGTAACCACCAGCCACATGTGACTATTTAAATTAAAATTAAGCAAAATTAAAAATCCTTCAATTGCACTGACCATTTTGCATGTGCTCAGTAGCCACATGTGTTTCATGGCTATCCAGTTGGACTACATAGATATAGAACAACTGCATAACTGTGGACAATTTTATTGGATGGCATGGTTCTAGAGAAATGATGAGGAAAAGGGAGAACATAATATTTTTTTGAACTATAAATAGCAACCTTTAATTAAAAGAGATTTAAAATAATCATGATTTATAGCTCTATAGTTTTTGACATTTCCCAGATTTGCAGAATTAACATATATTACTTCAGATAATTTTTTTGTGGTGTTACTGTATTTTAATGAGAAAACGCAGCTGTCTCCTCGTGCTGACTTAATTCTCTGCACCTCTATTACCTTCTCTTCTGGAACAACTTGTTCCTGAACCCCCAGGCTCAGTCTTCATTGTTCATCAAGCCAAAACCTCCCCTGAATTAAGATAAGAGTTAGGCTTTTGAGTAATTGTTTCTTTTACTCAATATGTTATGCCAGCTACATCTCATTTCTCACTAGATCATTTAATGTGTTATCTCTGATTATGTAAATTTCAATATAGAAGTTGGAATCCAAATAAGTAACTTTAAAAAAGAAGAAACTAAACTAAATCTAGAGTGAAAAACTATATTAAAAATATATTTGTGCCATTTAATATTTTAAAATATATTCTAATATACTTTTTTTTTTTGCATGATCAGGTACCGGGAATCGATCCTGGGTCTCTGGCATGGCAGGCAAGCACTCTGCCTGCTGAGCCATCCTGGCCCACCCCCATTTAATATACTTTTGACATTCCATATGTTGAAGGCTAATTTTTACTTCTACTTATTCACCAGAGTTGAATGAACATAAAAAAAGATTTTTCATTCTTTGACATTTTCTTTACTGACCTTGACTTTCTTGTTGACCAAAATCCAGAAGGGAAAAGAAACAGCCACCTGGATAAGGCCTCACCGGGAGGAAACAGGGAACCCTGAACTCATTCCCTTCCCTCATGCCAGTTTCCTGCTGAGTTTCTCCCCACAGCCTAACCAACAGGAAGCCAAACAGCATAGGAGTCCTTTGATGCCTACTTTCTCGGGCAGAGATCAAAGTGAAACATAAAAAAAAAAAAAAATGGGTCTGGAGGTGCCAACAGAAAATATTTGGCTCAGATGGGGACAATCAAAGATGGATTTCAGGAAGAAATAAACTATGCATCTAAACTGTGTAAAGATTGGTACATAACTAAGAGGATGGCATTAATAAAATTACCTAGTGTTTGCCTTATTGTACATGCTTCAGTTTGCTAAAACTGCCAGAATGCAATATACCAGAAATAGGTTCATTTTTTCAAAGGGGATTTATTAGGCAGCAAAATAAAAATGTCCAAACTGAGGGATCCACAAAAGGATATGTTCATTGAAGAAAGGCCGACAGTGTCCGGGGTTCCACTGTCACATGGAAAGCACATGGCAATGTCTGCTAGCCTTTCTCTCCAAAAAGTCTCTGCGCTTTTGTGTGTCTTTGCTTGTTCCTCCTGGGGGTATTTCTGTCTCTGAGTTCTCTCCAAAATGTTTCTTGATTAAAGGGCTCCAGCAAGAGATTAAGACCCACCTTAAATAGGTAGGGTCATATCTCCATGGAAACAATCTAATCAAAAGGTCCCACCAACATTGTTTGTCTCTACAAGACTGGGTTAAAGAACATGGCTTTTCTGTGATCTATAACAGATTCAAACCAGCACAGTACATATAAGAGAAGATCCATTTAGCTAAGGTTAAAAGAAGATTAAAAAAGCAGATTAATTTAGCTAAGGTAGAAAAGTCCTAGAGATTGAAGAAGAATTAAAAAGATGTACTTGAGAAGTGGAATGTATTAATGTTTTTAATGGTTAGATGGATTCATATACTGCCTCTCAAAAAGTGTAGAAAAAGGGACCCATTTAAAAACAAAGAATACTTTGTCATTTAGCTATGTTCATACTAATTCTTCTACTACAACATTAAATTTTATGTTTGAAGAGTATATAGTCTGTTGAAATGGAAATATTTGTATGCTCTCTCTGAGATTATACTGAGGGTAGTATAATTTGCTGTTATGTGAAAATATCTTTGAAATGACAACAAGATATACCTTTTATATCTGGACCCATTATAGAATTCTAGGAATATTTGGGTTAGGTGGCTAGTCTTTTGAATAAACAAAAGACGGCAGAAGTTTCATAATATCTACGGTTCCTTCTCTCTACCAAAAGAAAGGATTGGCTATTATATTCATTGGGTATTGCCCTATAGCAAATTACCCCCAAACTTAGCAGCTTAAAACTAAGCACATTAATTATCTCATAGCTTCTATGGGTCAGAAATCTGGGCTTCACTTATCTCACAAAATTGCAATCAAGGTGTCAGCCCAGGCCTGCAGTCCCACCTGAAGCATCAACTAGGAAAGGACCCACTCTGTGTTCATTCGGTCTTGGACTAAGAAAGGGCCTCAGTTCCTCTATGGCTGTAGAATGGAAACTGCCCTGAATTCATTGCCATGCTCTCTAACATGGCAGCTTGGTTCATTAAAGTGTGCAAATAAGAAAGCAAAAGAGAGCATCTACTAGCAAGATGGAAGTCATAATCTTTTACAACTTAATCCCAGGAGCAACAGTCCCTCAACGTTGTTGTATTCTATTAGTTAAAAGCAAGTTACTCATCTAAGCAAACAAGAGGGGGAGAAAAAGAAACAAAAATAAATAAATAAACAAAAGCACGTTACTCAAGGGAAGGTACAAGTTACACAAGGCTGTGGGAGATCACTCGAGAATCTTAGAGACTATCTACCACAGCTATGAAAAATAAAATTTAAAACAAGCAAACAATAAAGCAGAGAAAAGCATACAGGAACACACGGAGTCAAATATCTTTGGGAACCTTCTTGAAATTGTTTTACTCCATGCACCCTTTAACATATATGTTGAACTTAATTAAGAAATGAATATAATGTCTTATTTAGAAAAGCTATAGGATTTCTTCATATTTCTTGACTTTATTCTCTAAAATATTACCTTTCATGCCACCTTCAGATAACTACCAAATTATTTCATTTAGATTTTTTTATTTTTTTCCATCTTGGCAACAGAATATGGCTTCGTGAGGAGGAAACTTGTTGGTTTTGTTTACCACTTTATCCTCAGCTTCCACAGTATATCCCTGAGACTAGACTGGAAAAGAAGCATGAATTTTCTTCCTGAACCTAGAATTTTAATTCCCTCAATCATTACTTAATCTAAAATTTCCAGTCAGCCAAACATTATCCTTAATAAAGTAAATCTTTTACATTTTCTTGTTTTCACCCATTCTGGTTGATGAACGATGATCACATATTTTTTACAGCTACACCTATTAAAAGTTAAACTATGATCCTTAACTGCTTGAATCTGAACTGGTCTTGTGATTGCTTTAATTAAAAGAATGAGGTGAAAGTGATATTGTGTGATTTTTAAGCTAGGCCTCAAGATACCTTGCAGTTTCTATTCTTGCCCTCTTGGAATGTGTCCACCATACTTTGAAAAAGCCTAGAATGTAAAATCAGATGGAGAGAAAGAAGTCTAGCTGTTCCAGCTTGGCAGAGGCTCAAGTCATGTGACTGAGGCCATCTTGGAATTCCTGGCCCTAATATGTCTCTAGATCAGTGCTCTCCAACAGGATTTTCTGCAATAGTGAAAAATCATAATATACCTAGAATCCTATTATAATCACATATACATACAATCACACCAAAACATAGTGGCTTGAAACAACAGCCATTTATTTGTTCACAATTCTGTAATTTTACTGGACTAAGCTGGGTGGTTCCCCTGATTTCACTTGGAATTAGTTAAATGGCTACAGCCATCTAGAGTTTCTCTGTCCAATATGGGTAGCCACTAGCCACATTTGATTATTTAAATTTAAATTAATTAAAATTAAATAAAATTTCAAATTCGGTTCCATAGTCATGCTAGCCACATTTCAAGGTCAATAGATCTCTGCCTTTCCCATTCTCCCTGCTTTACACAGATATCCTCAGAAGCTTCTGGTAGCCAACTTGGGGCCATGTGGCAAGACAATGCTGGAAAATGAAAACAAAACTGAGTAAATAGAACTGACAAAAGCAGAGAAATTGAGACTTAACCATACTGAACCCAGGGTAAAGCCTCTTTTGAAGTCAGATTTACCTGCCCCTACTCAGATAAGCTAACAAATATCCAATTTGAGTCAGATTCTCTGTACTTTCTTTGTAACTGAAAGAATCTTATATAATCTTTGTCCCACCTTCAACTTTTTGTAGGTATCCTTATAACAACCTAGGCATCAGTCTCTTTATATACTGCCCCTTTCTCTTTCAGCAAAATGTTTTACAATTGCTTTGTTAGTAACTCAACAACTGCCTCCCAACCCCCTGAAGCCTTATTCTCGCCTATTTGTTTTTATTTATATATGTAGTAGCTATGTTAATTTTATAGTTAGATATTTGAGAAAGTATTTCTTGCTGTCATGGAGACTACAAAGAATGATCATGTTAGCAAGGTTGAAGTAGAAAAATAATTAGAGCTAAGGTATATAATGTAATGAATATTTACCCAATAGTCTGTCTGCAAACCTTTCCTAATGTCTCAACTCTTACTCTTCAGCAGAGTCCTAAAAGATGAGTAGATGTTAGAGGAACTAGAAAGTTGGGAGGGAAAGATTATGCTTGAGAAGAGGTCTAATTGGAAATACAGATTAAATTCATGTAAAATTAACAACAGAAAGATCTAAGCATCCATCATTTTCATAAGACATCAGATGTCCAAGGTGGCAAAAGCAAAACTATTTTCCCTATTCCTCTCCCCTCCCAAAAGAATACCCCAAACATTCTAGTTCAGGTTTACTGAACAAATACTGGGTGTTGACTGTATTAAAATCACCATGGACCATACAAAGGTGAATGAAAAAGGGTCCTTTTCTGAAAGGAACTTAAAAGGTGTCAGAGAAGAGACTTCACTCTCTCTAGAGTTTGGGATAGGGGAGACTGGACTAGGGATTTTGCCAAGACCTGAGATGCTATAATATTCTAACAGGAGATCCTGTCCAGGTTGGCAATACGATGCCCCCAACATGAAGGTGCCATGAATCCAGAGAGCAAATTCTAAACCTGAGCCAAGCATGCAGGGAAGCTGGGACACAGGGAAGTTTCTAGAAATCCAAACCAGGGAAATAACAGGCTGAATCAGCATAATATACAGGAATTGAGCATGCTTCTAAGTCACCTGGAGGACTTGTTAAAACATATATTGCGGGCGGGCCACGGTGGCTCAGCAGGTAAGAACGCTTGCCTGCTCTGCCCGAGGACCCGGTTCGATTCCTGGTGCCTGCCCATGTAAAAAAAAAAAAAACATATATTGCTTGGCATCACCTTCTGAGTTTCTAACTCAAGTGGCCTGAGGTAGACCCTAAGAATCTGCATTTCCAAAAGAATTAAAAAACACAAGTGATGTTGTTTTCACTGTTTGAGAAAGCAAACTTTGAAAGCATTGCATTAGAATAAAGAGCTTTTAAAAATCCTAATGCCCAAGCAGCATGCCATACCAAATTCATCTGAGTCAAAATGAGACTCAGGCATCAGTATTTTTTAAAGTGTTCCAGATAACTCCAGTGTACAAATAAGGTTAAAAATTGCTGCTTGGTCTAGACTAAGACCAAAAATAATTGTTTGGGTATTCTAAATAAGTGGCTAGACCTAAAAAATACACGTACAAATCTATCCTCTCTTTTGGTTTAAATTCATTGTTTTGATCTGCAATTTACTAACGTCTGCATAGAACTCGTGATGTATATTTGTGAGCATGTGTGCATACACACTGGTTGTGCCTGTGTGTGCTATTTTTGTGTTTGTGTGTACATAAATTAGTTTTAATCAACCTCCCCAAAGGGGTTATATAACATTTTAAAGACCCTACTCAGGGGTTCACATTCTACAGCTGGCTACACAAAGTGCTTCAGAACTCTGCCTGCATGTAGAGTATGTTAATTAGCAAAAAGGGGTAAAGTAATTTTCGTGGTCAAATGAATGGTATTCAAGATATATAGGCTGGCTATAACTATTGTTCAAGCACCTCCATACAAGTTTTTAGTGAGCCCAGCAGCTCACAGCATTTGAAAGAGCATTCCAGGCCTAGGACTCCATTTGATCCTGTGTCCCCACTTTCAGGGAGCCTTCTGTCACTTGATCTGATCAGTAGGTTGACTGATCCTGCTGGTGGAACCCAGTGTTGCATTTGAGACAGGTAAACCTTTCATATACCTTAGATGCAACTTACTGGTCAGAATGCCCCAAAGAGAGCTGGGACTATACAAATTTTTTTCAGAGTTTGTATTTTCCCAACTTTTTTTAGATCTAACTGAAGTAACTATACTTCACAATTTCAAAGTGTACAATTTGATCAATTTCAACAAATGTATGAATATTCCCACTAAACTACCACAATTAAAATACTATTCCATGACTGCTGAAAGTTTCCTTGTACCCTGCTCCCCCTTAATCCATGCCTCCTTCCATCCCCCTCCCCAGGTACCTACTTATTTGCTTTGTAGTTTGGACAGCATTCATGCTTGTCATGTGTTCAATCATGATTACAGAATGGCCTTGTTTTTGTCTTGACCCATCATGGTCACAGTGTGACTTTGCCTGATGTTAGATCTGTGAAGTTGCTTACATTTAACAGGAGAAAACCCAGGCTTAGCTGTGAGTGTGAGGCCAGCTCCTACTGCCGCTTTTCTCAGTTATATGGAAGCACAAACCAAGGAGTGTCACCTAATATAGGACATCATGGATGTCTTCTCTGAGGAACTGGTATTTGAACTCAAGTTTTAAGAGTCAAAAGATCTCCTGTTACCACAGTCCCAGGGATTGATTTAAACATTTCTTCTATTTACTTCCACTCACCACCATTATTTATTTCCACAAATGAATTATGCCTTGAAAGCATGAGTCAAAACTGACTTCTCATACCATTCCCAACTTCCTTAAATAAGACAATATCACCTGGCCGTGGAGTTTCAATGGGTAGTATCTGTTAAGAGTCTATGTGAAAAAAATAAAGTAATAATAAAACCAATTCAATTTTAAGGGGGAAGTCAATGATCAATAAAGTTCATAAATGGAACCAACATTTTAAAGATATCTCAAGATTATTGGGCAGGAAATAAAATAATCTAGTGTTCCTCTCAAAATTGTGCTCCTGATATGAAGAGTGAAATATTAAAAATTAAAGAATTGGTCTTCAAACTTAGTGAGGTGAGTTTGGTTGATACCTGAAGAAAAATGACATAAAGCAAATACTTTTTTATCCCTCATTTCAATGTTTGATGGTGTAAATGATAAATAGAACTTTCTCCCACTGCAGAATCAGTGAACTCTCCAGCAAACCCACTGGTCAAAGCCTTTAAATTTCCTGGAATTCTAGTTCTTCAAAAGGTCTTAGGAGTTTAGAGACGATCAAAGGGTTGGGTCAATGGGCTGAACATCCCACCTGCTCTTGGGCTGAACAATGAATGATTTATATAAATGGTGATTTAAATAAGATCCAGACATTATCTGGTAAAATGGAACTGTCCACCTAAACATTGGCAGTGGACACCTACTGGGAAGAGTGTATCTCCATCTTAAATCCTGACAGCCCATGAGGGACAATCTGCAACATTATGCCCTGAGTAACCTGGGGCATTTCTAACTACTTATGGCCTGGGAATTTTAATTCCCAATGGCATTTTTATTTTAAATATTAGCTGCTGAGGATAAACCATTGTATTGGTAAACTACACTATTCAGATTATTTTGTATTTTTATGGCCATCAAGAGGTAATGCATTAATATTCATTTGAAACAAATAGTCATTTTTGTTATCTTAAGTCTAATTCACTTTCAACAAATAATCATTGAGAGCCCCCAACTTTCAAACATTGTGCTGGATAATTTCACATCACTACCATGTAACAATGTGGTGGGATAAGTATTAATAGTCCTGTTTTTTTTTTGAAAAACAGTTAAGAATCTATATTCCTCTACATATGACATTTAGGAAAGAACAATCTCGCTGATGTGAGAAAGTCAGCATACGAAATAACAGAGGAACCTCATGTGTGCCTAAAGGAGACTCTCAAAAGTACATTTACTAGAGATTCAGAAATACTTCAGATGGTTAATTCAGAGATCTGAATATATAAGTCCATACAGTAGATCTCTTTTATAGATATGGAGACTGAATGTAGTTTGAATGCAAATCAATTTCATATGCACATAAAAATGTCTGCATAATTACAGAGTACCAAATCCAATGCACAGCATCTAAGAATTAGCCTGAGAATGCAGGGGCTAATTATTCTCTAGGATATAAAAAGGCACAAAGCACCTAGAAGTCTAACTCCTTCCTCCTAAAATATACAGTAGTGGGTGTCTAGAAGTTAAGATACTCTTAAATTTCACATTTCATTTATACCACTAAATATTTGCCAACATATCTTCTACAATCAGACATATTTTTAAAGCTTGTAAATTCCACTAATTAAAAAAGAAGTTAGCAAATAGAACAGGCTTGGAGCAAAGGGGCAGGAGAAGTTGGCTGACATGAATGCCACCCTGACGTCTCTTGTTTCTTTTTTCCACTGTTCTATCAGGTATATTTAAAAGTGAATTAGCTCAATGTTCTGTTCTTATAAATAATTATCTTGCTTTATGCTAAAAAAGAAAAGAAAATCTATGGACATTCATTTTGGCTGTTTTATTGCAAGGTATAACTAACAGCAAACAAGGTACTGTTAGTTGCTATCTGATGTACCAAACATAAATAAATAGTGAAGCAGGATCAAGACTCTCACCCAATTTGGAAAACAGAGGAACACGGCGGTAACCTGCAAAGGGAATCATATCTAATTAGAACGATAAAAGTAAATTAATCAATGATGGTCCTGATAAGTGCTACTGGGAAAGGAGATATATTTACCAAGCATATGTGAAATCATGACTCAGAAGTTATATTTCCATCTTGTGTATTAATTTTCCACAAAAAATAAATATTTGCAGTTTCTATTTTGGCTTCCTACTGCCTAACATTAAGCACACAGTTTGCACATCTCGTGTCTCAAAGTATAGCATGCTCCAAAATTAGCCGCCACCCCTCTGCTTGTTTCCTAGGAACATCTCAGATGGTTTTAGAAAAGTGAACGTATAAAGACAGGATAATTGGGAGCACATAGTAAATCACCCAGGCAAAACGACTCTGCAACATAAAGTCAGCCCTGAAAAGAGTCAGGAAAGGACAGCTTTGAGCTCCCTGTCTTCTCCTCAGGCAGGAAGAATGAGTCACTGCTTCTCACTTCTGTTTGATTCCATCCTTCATGTTCCTTACGGTAGTCATGACTACTCTTCACTGAAACAAAAGAGCTATGATCCATGTAAAGAAATACTTATACCTGCCAAATTTATCTAATTAGCTTTCCTAGCAATCCCCCACCCCATCCCACCTTCCACATGAAAAATCTATTTCTATAATTCCACAGAAGGAAAATACAAGTCAATACAAAAAATTTCCTTACATCCAACTTTTATGGGCAGAGCTATTTGGCATATCAAAATGTGTCTATGATAAACTCAAGGTATATTTAAATATTAGCATGATAATCTTATTTGTAGGAATATTACCTTTGTTCATGCATAGAACTGGTAAAGTATATTGCCCGAGAAATTCATTTCCAGTTAGCATACCTTGATTTTCAACAACAAAACGTATCAATGCCAGTTCTGGCATGTGAATAATAAACGTGAATGTTTCATTCCATCTTGGACTGAAGGCTGAAATATAAATCACAGACAGTTTCTCTAAGGAAAAATGTATAATAGCTATTTCCAAAATTTTTCAATGTTTTATTAATACTACTACTAATAATAATAGCTTCTGTTTTGAACACTTAGATTTTTAATGCACCCAGTGAAAGAGGAATAGCAATGTCAATAGCAGTCTTTACTGGGTGTTTACTATTGCTGCGCAATGTTGGAAGAAACTCACATAGATCATCTCATTTAATCCTCACAGCAATGCCAATCAGGACTATTATTATCCCCATTTACAGATGAGAAAACTGAGCCACAAAGATTTACATAATTTCCTAATACACAACCATTAAGTGGTGGAGCAGAAATTCAAATACACAAAGTCTGATCTCAGAGCAGGAACTTTAACCATTATATTATATGACCGAAATGTTTAGATATTTCCTTAACAAAGAAGTTGAGACATGAAGAAGTTAAATAGCATTGCTTTTACATACCGGGTCCTATTATTGAAAGACTCTCAGAGCTAAATAATAAATACTCTAAAACCAGCTCTTGATCCATCTTTTGACTAAGTTTTCATTTCAAAGTCTAACGTTGATAAGTAATGTAGGTCTGTAGCAAACTAAATCACCTCAAGCAACCAATCCCTTACCAAAAAAAAAATCTAATCTGTGTCAAAATGTGACCCAAATCATCCAAAATTTAAAGCATAATATAATGGAGTTAAGTAATTCACCCCCAAATTAAATGCATTCTTGTCTTAATGAAGAATCAAAGATTTTCAGAGAAATTATATGTACTGTTTTTCATGTACAAAGATAATGCTACATCTGCTGTCAATAGCTTATGTTCTTTGAATTACATTTCCAGGAGCACTGATGAATTTGTGGCTAATTATGCTATGTGATGTTTTCTATGATGCCTTCATGGCCACAAGGATATCTTTACAAGATGGCAATACAGGATGCAAGTCTATGCCCGTGGAAATAGTAAACAAATTGGCTTATGCTGGAATAATAACTGTATTACCTTGATCTAAGAAGAGAAATAATTCCATGGGGCACAGGGATAGGTTTAAGAGTCAGCTCTTTATAGACACTGCAAAATGTCTGCAGAAAATTATTCAACTGCTTTATTATTCCTCCTCCATCCCCTACTATACTACACACTCCTTTTTTCTTCCCTCTCTCTCTTCTTCCCTTGTCCCTCCCACACACATACACACACCTATTATGCATTGCTTATAAGAAGTCATAACTGTTAGTAGTCAAGGTAAAATAAACAGCAAATCAAGATTAAGTGAAAGAAAGAAAAGAAAAAACATTTGCAAAACTCAAATCTGATAAAAGACTTTTATCCAAAATATACAAAATACTCTTAAAACTCAACAATAAGAAAACAAGCAAACACCTCACAAAGAAGATATGCAAATGTCAAGTATAGTAAATCATATCATGCGCCAGTAGGGAATTGTAAATTAAAAAAACAATGAGATACCACTACACACCTATTGAAATAGCTAAGATCCAAAAGTTTGACAACACAAAATGCTGATGAGAATCAGAGCAACAGGAACTTTCATTCATTGCCAGTGGGAATGCAACATAGTACAGTGACTTTGGAAGTTGGCAATTCCTTGCAAAACTAAATACAGATTTATCACATAATCGAACAATCACATTCCTGGGTATTAGCACAAAGGAGTTGGAGACTTACGTACACACAAAGACCTGCATGCCAATATTTATAGCAGCTTTATTCACAATTGCCCAAAATTTGAAACAACCAAGATGTCCTCCAATTCCTTCATCTTTCTTAGATGAATGAATAAGCCAACTGGTATATTCATTCTATGGAATATTACTCAGCAATTAAAAAAACATTAAGCAGGACCAGAGTTTGATAGTTGCCAACATGACTTTCTCTAGCATGACCAGAACAAAAGGGTGACTTTCACATCTTTTCCTCCCTGGCTTTCTTTCTTTAATTACACCACCATTGCCCTTTTAACCAAGCCACTGGACTTCAGAGTTGTCTTCGAGTCCCTTTTGTGCAGCCATCTAGACTTTGACTCCTGCTCAGTATCTCTCACATACATCCTCCATTTATTCTCTGCTGCCACACCTTTTCTTTATCACCTGATTTCTACATCTTCTAACTGCTGAAATTGTCTCCTAACTCTAATGTGTCTTTCTCATACGCTTTTTCCTACCTAGTTTGCAGAAACAATATCCCTAAAGTACAACTGTTATTGTTATATCCTGTTTAAAAGCTCAAATTTTATTCATTTTCTTCAGAAAATTCCTACCATCTTAGCATGGCTGTGCTGACTATCCCCAATATAATGTTCTCATGTTATCTCACATTACTATTCCTTAAATACTCTATATACCATACATTTTAAATTTTTTTACTTTCCCTGGCATGCTTGAGTTTTGACTTCTCCATGCTTTAACACTCATCTCCATGCTTTAACACCTTGTGCCTAAATGTCTTTTATCCCCAATCTCTGTAAAAATTCTACTTACTCTTCCAGAACCATCTCCAAATTTGCCCCTTTCACAATAGTTCTTCCCTCATTCCTTAAAGTACTAATCAGAACCTATATCATAACAGTCCTCCCTGCAGCTCATCTCCCATGTTGCTCTGTGAACTATCTCCACAGTTAGGTGAGGTATATATAATAATAAATATAATAAACAAAGATCTTAAATCTCTTGATACTAAGCATCAGGCTGTTAGCATAGCAGGGACTTAGAAAGGTTTGATGAAGAAAATTGAATTCCTGTAGTTATTCCAGCAAAACCCAAGGATGTAATCCAAAGTTTAACAGGAACAGGAATCATATTATCCTAAGAAGTGCATTGAATAAATAAAGGTTTTATGAAAATTGCCATAAAGATTCAAGTGGGGGGGTGGAGGGAACAAGAGGTGGGTTACTATAAGCTTCCTGGCATCAGCAGTTACTATTTCTTGACAGTTATTGTAATGTGCTTTCAACTCAAAAGCATGACAAGAATTCTTTGTGGAAGAAAAGGAAATGTCTTCAGATAGAGTATGGTGGCGAAGTCATGTCTATACACTTAGGCTGGATTGTATGATGTGTGGACAAAGCTATTTAAAAATGAACAGAGGATGGTGCAATGGTGGCTAGTGACAGAATTCTCGCCTGCCATGCTGGAGACCCAGGCTCGATTCCTGGAGCCTGCCCGTGCCAAAAAAAAAAAAAGAGAGAGAGAGAGAACAGAGAAACACAAGTGCTAGAGAAAATTTGGAGAAAGATATGTACCTATTTACTGTTGGTAGGGAAATGAGAGGTGCAGCACCTTGGAGGAAGGACAGTGTGGTGGCACAGGAGACAAGGGATGGGTTTCCCATATGATCCTGCAACCCCATTGCTCAGTGTATACCTGGAGGAGCTGAGTGTGGGATCACGAATGAACATTTGCACATTAGTGTCTCTGGCAGCAGTGTTCATGATCTACAATGAATGGAGGTGGCCTAAGGATAAAAAAACTGAGGAATGGAAGGGGGAACTATGCATATATACATACAATGGACTATTGAGCAGCCACAAAAAGGAATGATGTTGTGAGGCATACAACTCGTTCACGAACCTCAAGAGCTTTATGGTGAATGAAATGTCAGGAACAAAGAGATGAATATTATCATGTCTCAATCATATGGACTAACTGTAATAAAAAAATTCAGTGAACTAAAGTGGAGAGCATGGGATATCAAGTTGGGGCATATTGTAAAGGGTCCTAGATTGTAAACTCTGACAGGAGTCATGTATACTCAGGAGGTGTAACTGTTAATTCTAAATTCTCAGATACTGAGCTGTTTGTATATAACATGGTCTTTCCCAGAAACTTTGGGTATTTATGTGAACATGGAACTCAGCGTTAGAGCTCTGAAGCTATGAAAGTCAGCAGTACCCCATATAGGAACTGTTTAAAAGGTTAAAAAATTGATCAGACATCAAGCAGAGATATAAATGAAGCTGATCTGGATAGGATTAAGGGATCTGAGAAGACTGGGTAAAGGATGATGTCATCCATATTTTAAAACTTCAACTTCTGTGTGAGACTTAAGAGATGTTTATATGGTGCAAAATTTACATTTAGGGTAGTGCATTTCCTACTTTAACTTGTATGGTCAGTTTAATTGAACACCGTAAGTATAAGGAATCTTGAATAAGGCATGAGATTTTGTTGGTTTGTCCAGGTTATTGTGATGCCCTGATAAATCCCAGAGTGATGTGGACAGTGAATAAAGAAGTATTTGCAAAGCCCACTTGGGGGAATGACGAGAAAGGGGGAAATATTTAACTTCCCCATTCGGAGAGTTTCTAATATTCTCCTAAGCAGTGGGGACAACCAAATCAATAGGCTGAGCCCCCGATCTTGGGGTTTGCCCCTATGAAACTTATTCCTGCAGAAGGATAAACTAGGCCTACTTAAAATTAGGCTTAAGAGTCACCCCAGATAACCTCTTTTGTTGCTCAGATGTGGCCTCTCTCTCTAAGCCTAAACACCAAGTGAACTCACTACGTGGGACACGACTTCCAGGAGTATAAATCTCCCTAGCAATGTGAGACAGAAATCACAAGATGAGCCAGGACCCAGCATCAAGGGATTAAGAAAAACTTCTTGAGCAAAATGGGAAAGAGAGAAATGAGACAAAATAAAGTGATAGTGGTTGAGCAATTTCAAACAGAGTTGAGAGGTTATCCTGGAGGTTATTTTTATGCATTATATAGACACCCACTTTTTAGTTTAACATGTAGTGGAGTGGCTAAAGAGAAGTACTTGAAACTGTAGAGCTGTGTTCCAGTAGCCTTGTTTCTTGAAGATGATTGTATAGTTATATAGCTTTTACAATGTGACTGTGTGATTGTGAAAACTTTGTGTCTGATACTCCTTTTATCTAGGGTATGGACAGATGAGTAAAAAATATGGACAAAAAATAAACAATAGGGGGAACAAAGGTTAAGATAAATTGAGTAGATTGAAATATTAGTTGACAATGAGAGGGAAGAGTAAGGGGTATGGTATGTATGAATTATTTCCTTTTTTATTTCTTTTGCTGGAATGATGCAAAATGTTCAAAAAAAATGATCTGCCTATTGCTAATCTAGGGTGAGTCAGCAAAAACTTCCCAAATCTTTATTCTATACCTTTAGCCCTAGAGACCGCACTGGAAGTCCACAAGGGGTGGGAGGTGTGTAGGGGTGGGGATTACAGACACTGGGAATATTAAATAAGAAAAAAAAGACTAACAAAACTCCACGTACTTCTTTGTTAATGTCATTTAGCTCTGGAGCATATTTTCCGACTCTGAAAGGAAGTCCACTATACTTTGGGAATATCTACTCAAAGGGTAGTGCAGACTCAAGGATCAGTTCCAGGTTACCTCCAAGGTGATGTTAGTGATTACTTAGTGATTTCAACAACAGAGAAAAATGACATGCTAGTATTGCATTACATAAAATATCATGGAACGCTGAAGATGGAAAATCATATCAAAGTCATTTTTCCATTCCTACGTTACCATTCTGGCAAAAGTGACTGAATTATGAATCCAAATATTGTATGAGTACCTTTCTATGGCATCCTTAGATTGAGTCTAAGCCACAGACATTTGATCTAAAATAATTCAAGCACTGAAGTAAAAATCTGTAATGTGCTGTGTCAGAAAAATCACAAGTTCTTTATTTTGCACAGGGGCTAGAAGCTAAGTAGATTTGCAGCTGTCAAAACATCTCTCTTAAATCAGTGATATGGGGGAAGCATGAAAAGGAAGTATGGGTGAAAAAAGTAATAATTTTGCAGGTCAGATAATTTTTTGTATCCATAATCTTGACGACATACATAATATTTTAAATCATTACCAAGTTCTTTTTATTCCATAGAACACTTTAGTAATCTCGAATAAAATATAATGTAACATAGATAATGAATATGTACAAAAAGTGTATCTATCTATATATACAATTATTTAAGTTTTCCAAGTCTAATAGAAGTTCAATAAGATATATTAAGAACTCACCATTTTTTTTAATTACACGAGTCTGCTGTTTCACTTGATCATCTGGAACACCAAAAATTTCTATTATCACTAAGGTGTCAGCTTTGTTAGATGATGAGTAATTACTCGGAGGCAATTGAATACCACTGATGAGCTGCATAAATGTATTTTGAATACAAAAATTTACCAGAATATTAAGTTGCATCGCCACTTAATTTTTAAATAAAAACATGTATTATTCAAAAAAATGTTGATAGACTCTAAGTTAGTTCCCACAAAAATTGATGCTGGATAATAATTCAAAATTTAAAATTTTACCCTTTTATCCTCAAGTATCAGTACATGAATACTAAGAATATGTCTAAAGAATTCCATTTTATTGATGTGAGTTTAGAGGAATCCACATTGTCTGAGGTTTAAGATTCATTAACATATTTTTATTTTAAAAACATTTGTAATGAACAACTTTTATTGTACTTTAGGCTGAATTACTCTGATAATATGCTATTTTCACATTCGTATCATGCATAATATATAAAAGAAAATTGGAAATAGTATGAACACTACTCCTCAACTGTAAAAACAATAAATGTACTGCAAAATTTCCTATATAAGAATGTTCTGATAGTAGAATTTATGTTTCAATGATTTATCATGAGATTTGACATTATTTGTTCTTGTATATATTTTATGAAAAGTAATCTGAGTCTGACAAAATCAATTACTTCATATGTATATTAGGGACTGAGTATCAGAAGAATGACTAACAAATTAATCAACAGCATTTCCATCTAGCCTTTTATTAGCCAAACTAATTACTAAAGCAAAGATTTGTTTCATTTTAAAGCATAAAGTGAGCACAAAATACCCACAACTGCATTTCAATATACCAATCTCAGGATGAAAAATGGAAGAGAGGGCGGGCAACAGTGGCTCAGTGGCAGAGTTCTCGCCTGCCATGCCGGAGACCTGAGTTCGATTCCCAGTGCCTGC